>JAAAKL020001554.1:0-30244 GCA_010016065.2 Carybdea cf. marsupialis auct. non (Linnaeus, 1758) | reverse complement strand
CTAATATATGTGTTTTTCTCAAAAAAGTTTTCAGGTAAAATTTGAATTTTTCAGGTAAATTTAGTCTTACACCCCCCCTCCAGACACGCCATCGCGATGCCTCTGCTTCCAAATTATCCACCTTGCAAAGAGTTTTCTCTGAGAAAGGTCTGTATTACTCATAGGCTTGTTGCTGATGTGTATCTAATATTGATTCTGCTAAGGCTTCGGGATAAGATATGGTTCCTGTTGTCCTTCTTAAAAATTGTGCTCCCGAAATCTTGTTGATCTTACCCAGACCTTTTAATCTCTCTAGTTTCCCTGCATATTGGAAGACAGCATTAGTTGTTCCTATGTGTAAAAATGATGGGGTAAGATCCCTTCCTGCAAACTATCACCCTATCAGCCTTCTGCCTATTGTCAGCAAGGTATTTGAGACGTTGTTTAATATGGAACTGGTGGCTTATCTGGAGAGGATAGGCTTTTCTCAGATGAACAGTATGGTTTTCATTCCTCTAGATCTACTGCTGATTTTTCCACCATGGTAACTGAGTCAATCTATAAGAGTTTGGATAGATCTGGTTGTTCCAGGGCAGTTTCTCTAGACATTCCTAAGGCTTTTGATAAGGTTTGGGATACTGGTCTTTTACATTAAACTCAGAGCTTATGGCATTGGTGGAGACACATTTTTGGGGCAATTTCATCTTTTCTGTGTGATCTGCATATTAAGATAGTTTTGAATGGTGAGTTGTCTAATTTGTTTTCAGTAAAGGCTGGCATCCCCCCCCCCCAAGGTTCTATTTTGGGCCCCACACTAATCTTCTCATTTATATTAATAATCTATCAGATTCTGTGCTTTGTCAGCTTATGATCTATGCTGATGATACTACTGTATGTTCTAGATGTGGTAGGACATCACAAGTGTCCTCCCTGGAAAGAATGGCTTCAGAACTTAAATCTGACTTAAACACAGTTGTAGAGTGGGGTAGAAGGTGGCAAGTGTCTTCCCATGCTAGAAAGACTCAGCTGGTAATATTTTACAAATCTAAGGACCCTCTTTCCTCTTACTTATGATCTTGACACTTTTAAATCTACTGTCAATTGCCATCTTCTTTGAAATCGTCAATTTTTTGTCTTTAATTTTATCAATTTTTCTGTTTACTTTTTCCTTTAACTTCTTTCAAAGTAACTCAGTACCTTGACAATGTAACTCTGCCTTGTATTGAGTGAAGGACTTTTTTTAAAAAAATGATGGACTTAAATTCTAGGCTGGATGTGGCAGCACTGTACCCCCTTAAACTTTAGGAAAGTAAAACTTGTTATTTTGCTCAAGGAATATCTAACATTGAGACATTCATATCCAGATTTGTCTACATACTTCATATTTAAAATTTGAAATGGCTCTCTAAAGTGGAAATGGTCTTATACACTTGTTCAACAAAATTCAAGAAGGTGATCAAGGAGAAAATTTTAGAACATTTTATAAATAAGAATAATAACAATGAGAAGCACAACTGAGAGCTGAGGATTTTACAAAAAAGAACATGTTCTTTTCTTAATAAATTCTATTTTGGTCAGATCATGTATCAATAGCTTGATTAATTGATGTCTGATGATCTTCTCATATAATGAGTTGTAATCCATTCCAATATATAGGTCCAAAACAGTACCAAAATCTCAAAACATTTTAGATTCATTAATAGATGCTAAACTTTTTTGCTACAGATTGGTCTATGCAAAGTAAGGCAAGAAGACTATCCACAAAGTATTTAAAGAATGCTCTTAGTGGTGTCTGGAAAACTTGTTTAGCAATAATGAATCAGTAAAAAAGTAGTCACCAAATTCATATTTATGTTTATCACAATAAAGCAAACTTAAACTCTGCCACTATCTGTGATACCCATAGCAATGTTTCCTAATCAGTGGCAATGAGTTGCAAAACTGGTAAATGCAAAAATTACACATTAAAGATCACTGTTACTAAGATTATGCAACCCATTGCATGAGCTGAAGTCATTGTGCAGAACCTTCCAAATTTGATGAGTTTATGCCTTAAAACTTGTGATCATCACAACTGAAAAATACTGTCTTGGGTGATGTAAATGGTCTTTCAATATCACAAAGTTTGTGTTGTTGTGTTGCTAATTCATAATTGATTATCAAAACAGGAGCATTTTCATTTTAAAGGTAAGAAAGCAGCACCTTTTCAACACTAACTATACCAATGTCTTGTCAGCAAATTGAAAGTCATAAACAGCAGTCACAACAACACATCATTTAAGTGCTGGTCTAAAATCCCCCTCACTCCACTTGACATTAACCCATTTAACATTAGGATAAACAATACTCACTTAAATGGTCTATGCTTGAAGATGCCAAATCCTTCAGATATTGTAATGCTGCTGATTCTTTTTCTCCAGTAACATTGCCTGTGGGATAACAGTGGTAATTTCATTAATAATTATAGCAACGCCCTGTACTATTTGGCAGAATTAACAAGTATGCAAGTTTGTTGTTACATTCAGCCAGATTCAAACCTGGCTGAAATGTCTGAGATATGGCAGTTTCACCAACCTCAATAAAGCCAAAACATTTCTAATACATTTAACATGTCAACTGGTTTTGTGTACTAGACTGCTTTGGAATCTAACTCAATAGATTATAACGGCAAAAACATTATGTGGCTGTAGGATATGAGAAAACATTTTGTTTTAGTCTTCTGTGCATGATCCACATTGCTTAAACTAATCTATAACATATCTTAAAAATGCCATGTGACAATTAAGAACTGCACACTAACTCCTTTAAGCAACTGCTTGGCTGGAGGAAAAATGATAGGACTGCATTCTATTTACTACTAGAAGCTCCGTTCAATACCAGCTTATTATTGGGCAGTTACTTTATGACTGCAATTCTATCTGCAATACAGAACACTGAGACAGAAGTAACTAGTGCCACAAGTGCTTACAAATAGATGCAGTGTTCGTTTCACACTTGGTCTAAACAATCTACAAAGCAGCATCTGCATAGAGTGTCATAGATTTCAAAGGTCCCATTCATCTTATTAAATTACTTGTGTAGATCATGCAGATTGATATACATATATATTTGTTACTCAAACACAGTTATTGTATCTATATTTTCTAGCAATAAGTATTTTTGGCTGTTCTTCACATGCAGACACAATGTACATTTGTAAAACAGTCCCAACTCACATATGAAGTAACTCTAATTCCACAAAGCAAACAACCACCTAAAGATGCCTCATAAGGTTTTCATACAAAACTAAGTCTTCAGATCAGCTGAGTTGGTGCTACCACCATTACTTGGCTTGATGACTATCTGCAGTTTTGCCTCACCATAGTTAACATTGTCCTTTGGTGGTTCTATACATAGAATATGAATGGTCGACGACAAGTTAATTACGAACTATCTAGCTTTAAGACTAACAAAAATACCAAATACTAACAACTAGAACTTGCTCCATATTTTACTTAAGCCATTTATTGACATTTACATCAGATATGGGTCTATTTCCTTGAAGAATCATTGTCATATTGTCTGCTAAAAGTTCAAAAGTTGTCCTATGGTCCTCATCCTCCCCATTTGAAAGTTCTTTGATTTCTACTTTTTGCTGTTTTTTATTTGTTTAACATCTTTTTCCTCATTCATAGAGTTTGACAGTGCTCATATACTTTGGACTTGTTACCAGTACTGGAACATAGAGCAGTTTAAGACCACATACCATTCCTGATTTCACCAGTGGCTCTTTTGGGACATGAACGCTGGTCCTCTAGACCTGAAGGTCAGGAACATATCCACTAGGCTCTGTTACTGAGTAGTAACTTACTCTTTTAGGTAGGTGTAATGTAGGTAATAATGTAGGTGCACTGTTATTATGTCATAACTTGCTGTTTGTGGACTCCAAATACTCCTTTTGCAGGAAACTGTTGCACTCATATTGGAATCATAATACTTAGGTGCTGCTATAAATAAAGTTACCTACTACAGGTATCAAAAGGATGTAAGCATGTAAGAATGTAAGGATGTAGCCTGGTAAATAGTTCTGATGCATAATATACTTTCCACCTGTATATAAATCTATCTATCCTTGTGTTACAAAGTACTGCACTACAAGATGCATAGTTGCTTGCTGTTCAGGTTCTATATTAATTTGTTTTGTTCAGACCATAGTTTTTGTGAATGGCAGCAATTTACAAAACCGATGTAGTGCCAAGTTTGTGTGCAAAGTGTACTGGTGCATAACTTATCACCACAAGTAAAGGTTGTGTACAAGAAAATGAAACTTATTGCACTAATAATACAGGATATCAACACTTTAATTTTCAAGGCAAATAAATATCTCTTCTTACTTCTTTCTAATCATGTGTCTAATATACAGCTTTTTATAGGCCTACCTATACCTGCATATCTACATTTCATGACATTACATTTTTACAGAACATTAGATGTTGCATTTACTGTTTCCACACTGTGGATCTAAACTGACAATCTAAACATGAGACAACCTATATTAGTTCTTCGCTTTAGATCGTCAGTGTGGAAACAGAGGTTATCTAAAACTTTAGTGATTTAGATTGTCAAATGTGGTTCATCCAATGGATGCACTAAGCCAAGTTAGGTCCACCTAAATCTAAGTGTGGATACAGGACCTAAATTGACTAGCCAATTTCAGCAATTGACACGTTTTTAGTGATACAGATAAGCTGTAGACACAGCTGAAAAATATTACTACTTATTGGTAATTATTATTTTTTGCTAATCCTTTGTATTTATAACTTCATTCTCCATTTGTTGACTCCACAAAAAAGTCTCCCTGCTGTGCTCTCTGTGTCCTTAATATAGATTGCCTGAAAGATCATCGCTTGGAGATCATCTACCTACTGTTTCTACACTCAGGAGCTAAATTTCATCAACCTTAAGTCACTTGACTTGTCTTCTAGGTCATGCACCATATCCACACTGAGGATCCTAACAGACGACCTAGATATTTAGTTCATCTGATTAAGGTTGACAGTGATATCTTTAATTGCCTCTGGTGTAAAACCACCTAGTAGGCCTATCTTTCCAAATGAAACCCTTTTAAAGCATTTTTAAAATCAAACATGGATTTCCATCTTGAATGCCTAATTAATAAATTCGGTTCTAGAAAGGTTAAAATTATTGGGAAAGAAGCATTTAGACCTATATAGTGTGCTCTTTCACTTGAAATGTATTTAACTCTAAATTCCTAGTTTTAAAATTCTTGTGATCTGACCGTACTCAAGCTCTAGACCTATTGTATATCATGATTCAAATGCGAGTGCAATAGTTACTATAAGTTTCAATTCGTTAAGACCATATAGTCAGTGATTTCGGGGGTATGGGTAAATACAAAACTGCAGTAGTCGGGCAGAGGAATATCTCAAATTCGGGTCACCAACCATGCATGATCTACCGGTATGCCTCTAAATCACACAGTACTGTGACAATCTTTGCGTCTGTGGATTGCCTACCTAAGTCATTATCTTCAAATCGACATTGAACGATATTTGGGGAAATTCCCTGCCACAGTATCTACATGACCCTAAAACCGTCAGTAAATTACGCATAACACAAATGAAAACAATTCCATCTTCCAGACAAAGTACCGTAGTCTACGTGAAGGTTCGGCTACCAGGAACAGGTGAGTATCGATCCCTAAATTCTCGATTTAAAAACTGCCTAACATTTAAACTCAATGTAAAAAAGCAGTTATGGAATACCTTTACCAACTAAACTATGAAGTAGTTCTCTCTCTGGTTCGCTGTCATTTGTTGATGTACCGAGAGACAAGCCAGCCATTTTTGCCACATCTCACTGTTGAAAGTAACCTCGGAATGAATCTCTAATGGAGACGTTTCAAGAAAGAGGCTGCAAGAACAAATCACATATTCTTCGAATCAAGGCTTTGTTTATTCATGAAGAATCCGAATAAGGTTTCGGATATTTGGCGTTTGATTTCCATTGTAAACTAACAGGCCGTAAGATGTCATTGGCGAGAGCTGCATCAAATGACTTTGTCAGTCATCACTTCTAAAAAACAGCTACTGTATTTCCTCTGATTACAGGCCTTTCATTTCCAGAACAAAGAAAAACTACGAAAGTACATTTGTACGTTTACATTATGCTGTTCTCATATGAAAACGGAACAAAATGATACCGGATTGGCCTTGCGTTTACGTTGAAACGTTTTCCTATCCGGCATCAAATGAAAACGCTTTTGAAAACGGAATCATTGGGAAACGGTATAAGTCGTGTCAATGTAAACACCTGAAAACGGAAACTTTTCATGCCAGATGTTGTATTATTCTGGCGCCGTTCTCACAAACCCCCACTTGCTGATGTTGAATTGTCTCGTTTAGGTGATCAGCTGGCCTCTTATGGAATCCGGCACGAAATCGTTCCGTTTTAAGGTGTTTACATTGAGACGATTGATACCGTTTTCAAATGATTCCGTTTTCAAAAGGGTCTTCATTTGTTGCCGGTTAGGAAAACGTCTCAAAGTTAACGCAAGGCCAATCTGGTATCATTTAGTTCCGTTTTCATATGAAAACGGTATAATGTAAACGGGACCTTAGATTACACCAATACTTTTTTTAACACTGAATTGCTGCCAAAACCAATTACCGATTGTATATATTAAGCCAATCGAAATATCAAGAGCATCGTTTTATTTCTTGAAATCGCATCCAAACGCCGAAATAAATGCACAAGTATCAAGGAAATAACAGAGAGAAATGGGAATGGTAGCACCGTGTTTGTATGCAATGACCACAGATATTAGCGAGAGGTAGCGTCAAATCATGAAAATTTTGCTGAAAGAGCTTGAAGGTTTGACGAAGCGATATTCGCATATTGGGATGAAAATCGAGGTAAAATATTTATTTGACCTATAGCATGTGCTTTACCAGAATAAGCCTATTTGCAAACTAATGCAGTTTTTTCTTTCCTATAGCAAAAATTGCCCCTTTCCAATACTTATGTGTCTTCTTTGAAATATCTTTCTTCTTTATATAGATATGAAAGGTCTTTTTAATAATATAGGACACCACAAAGGGGTTCGATAATTAGAAGGGGTCTATAATTGGAGGGGGCCCATAATCACTTGACATGACGAAAAAAGAGAGTCTAGAATTAGAGGAGGTCTACATTAGACGGGATCGAAAATTACAGGAAATATGGTAGTCAAAACGGTTATTTCAGAGCCGTAAACTAAATATTTTATGGCGCTTCGCAATCTGACCCTTTTAGCCTTCTTTTGCAAATTAGTTGCAAACTTTTCCCTACCTATCGCTTTACATCTTTAGTAGAGAACGCAATGTGTAGTGTTTGCCACCGCAGCAAGTACAGGTCATCATGGCAAGTGTAAGACAAAAAGGGCTACTTACTGCTCAGGAAGGATGCCAAGCCAGTTAAAGTAATGTTATAGATTATGTAATACATGTGAGTTTTTCTTAGAAAGGGAGGTTATTTATTGACGAAGTTTCCTTTTTCAAGAATGCCTGAGAGTTTGGGGACAACGGATGAAAATGGGAAAGGTGTACGTAGAGAGAAGGTTGTCATTTAATGGGGGGAAATAAGTCTAATTACCTAAGCATCATGCACAACGTTCAAAGAGCTGCGAAGTCGAATTGTAAAAAAGGTTTTTGAAGATTACCTTCTTTATGATAAATGATCATAACACTTTTTATTTAGCAGATCTTCATTATTACCTGTTTTTTCACAGTTAAAATGTTTACCAAATCCGATTTGGGAAGTCGAGTAAAGTAAAAATATGTCGCCCTTATGAAGAAGTTGATAAAGGGCAACATCAGCTTATAGATCAACCATATCAAAGAGTGTTTAGAACATGAATAAATCAGTGTGTACAAAAGAGGTTGACTTAACAAGAAAAGGGCTAAAAAATACGATACGGTAATTACCCCGTGGTTGCCCCGCGTATCCATTCCCTCTATTATAACATGTATTACTATGTAGCTGAATCCATCACGTTGTACTTATCTTATGGAATAGCTTTGAGTCAAAAAAGCAATTTGAAAGAGTTCTATCTGAGTTTCTTAAAGTATATTTTCAAGTTGGTTTTTAATAAACACATACTAAATGGACACTGACAGATTGATTATTTACGACCTGAGACTCTCCAGTTCTAGTCGTCCACTGGCGAACATTCTCAGGCAAAAGATGAAAGGAAAGTAAGAACAAAAAAATGAAAAATATTTTGCTGATATTAAAAATATGGCTTTAAAATTTTGCAAAGACATATTGTCTTCTGTCAGAACTGAATGCACGTTGATAGACATGGTATGGTTAAGCCTGTTCTGGTTCATCGTGTTGATACGTAAGTCATTATACGTCTTATTGCACTGAAAGCACGTTCACTTGTACCATTGCTTGCTGGAATTACAAGGCAGTATTGTGCTAACTTAATTAATGACTTGATCTAAAAGTAAAAGCTGACCTTTGCTGAGCTTTTGTAAATGCTGCACAACTTTCATCAGACTAATGTGTGAAGGATTATCCTTTGATCCTCAATTTTTGGGGCGTCAGTCCCCCTGCCCCCTACAATTACGATCCTGATAGAATGCAACACTGTTAATCGTGGAAACAAAACAGAGAAGAGATTGCTTTTGATATTAAATACGATTTATATTTATAGCGCGGTTGGCAAAAACGAGGATTTTTGGAAATCATTCATAATAATAAACTTAACTAGTACATAATTTAAATGAACGTCGGCTCTTTGTTTATCAAAAATAAATTGAGTGTGCAACAAGTTCAATTAAGTTTAAAATAGCCTCAGTTTCATAATCTCTGGCGGAAGTGAATAGCTTAAAGGTATGTCGCGTATTTGAATTGTATTCTTCTATTAATTAGCGAGAGCCAATATTCAATGAACCCGAGCTAGAAAGTCCCTAGGTGCTTATTTCCTTGATTATGCCTATTCACTTTCTTACCAAAAGCAACATAAAAAGTACATTTTTTCCATGATTCAAGCCTTTTCAAAATCGTGACGTCATACTGTCCCTCCCAATATCCTGGTCGAAGGTGTGTCGAATAGCCGTCGCATTATTGATGGTACACTTAGTACTGGAATTTCAATAAGTGCGACGAATGTATCGCGTGGTTCATCGTGTAGGACATTGCCTCTGTGCATATTTGATATAACCAGTTAGATTCTGTGCCCTGGATATAAGAATAACTGAACCATGGTAATGATCAACGATACTTCAGAATTTCATGAAATTAATAATGAAATGCTACATGTGGAGCACTCAACGGCTGCATATTTTGACTCCGAACCGAAAGGAATCGGTATTTTGTTCGTGGGAGACAGGTGGGTGCGCTAGGTGTTATCTATACCGTTATACTGACAAGACCTTTACCATTTGTCTTATATATTTTAGTGTAATCCACTGCGATTCTCAGCTAGTTTTCTTTAAATTTCTGGAAGTATCAGCTGTTGTATGCTGTACAATGCACGGTAGGACTACGCACTAAGACGAGACCGCGTTCCTTCATCCTCATCCATGGGTCATATTTCTGTATCTGTATTAATTGCACTGACATATCCCAAAACAAGTAATTTTGTATGCCCGTTGTCTAGCAGGTATTCGGTTTCGCATTTACTAGGTCGAAGTTCTAAAGCGCCTAAAGCAGTTAAAGGTGTTTTCACTCCGGCTGTTTTAATTGATTTTTTAGTACTTAACCTCTTTTTTTCTGTTTTCGTTAGGCTTAATGATTATACACTATGATAAATACAGATTTATATATATAGTCCCTCTTGCAGTCGAATCTGACAATCGCCAACTACCAATGTAGGTTGGCTAAAATTCCCAGTATTCCTATGTCTCCACTCGTGCTAAAAAGCATGGCTATAGATTAGGCCTATGTCATCAAATTTCAGTAAACACATGTCTTAGACAAATATCAATACTATCAACCTATTTATAAATCAATAATGCATGTCAATTGTCAATAAAAAGGATCTTGACCCTCAAAGGTCTGCTTTTGGACCCATGTTGCTCATAGCCATTCTGGGCCTTGTTAAAAACAAGTTGGGGGAAGGGGATCTTTAATAACATTCAAATGTTCCTTGATTTCAATGTTTGTTACTGTAAGTGTTTACAAAAAGCTTTCAATATTGTTACTATTAATACTTACGGATATACAATATGCAATTTTATTTCAGGGACTTTACTACCACAAGATGGAAATAATATAGATACAGTTAAACTAAACTGTGCAGATACTGCTTTTTAAACATGCAGACAAAACCAGTGTCGCCTCAGTCTAAATGGGCCTCTTTCTTTTACACTGCAGATTTCTTTCATGGGAAGCAGATGATAAGCAATTCAAGTGTGCTATGCCATACAGAAGTATTTCACTCCATGCCATTTCCAGAGACACATCATCATTTGCACATGAGTGCATATTTTGTTTATGTGAAGAGGAGAAAGGTGGGTCAATTTTCTGTCAATAAACATATGCATAATATCCTCTGCTGGTTACATTGTTTGATACACCCTCAGGGCCATAGTTAGTCTTTGAAAAGTGGGAGGGGGGTGGATGGGAAAACTGTTCACCAAAATCTAGGTTCTTTGATTACTTGACCATTTCATACCACTTTAGCGAACAGCGAGGTACTTTGCTAACACACAGGAAATATTGACATGCAGCTGGTAGTTAATTCCATTATGTAAAGTTCAACATTTGTAGCTGGCTATCATTAACAGGGTGTTTTTCAAAATGTTTTTTGAAAATAATTGGGGAGCAATTACCCTCCTCCTGCTCCTGGTGACTATAGTCTTGTATTCTCTGGCACTTCCTTCTGCAGCAAGCCATTTCAAAAAGCTGTACATAGCAATATCCGTTTGTTACGTGATAAAACTGTTTTGCACAGCGTGTGCTAACAGTGAGAGGTATGTTGAGAGGTATAACAGACTATTGTCATGTTAAAATCAATCCCTGGTTTTTGGGCATAGCTTTTAGCAACTAGTAATGCATTGAGCCCTTCAATGGTAGGCCCACCATCCTTGTCAATTTTGACAGTGAAAACCTAGCAACAACCAACAGGCTTATGCCCCACTGGGAATTCCACCAATTCCTGGGTTTCCATGTTTTGAAGAACCTGCATCTCTGCATGTAGGTCTTCTAATTTCTAATAAGTAATTGTCTATGCATAGATTTTTTTTTGGAAAGGTTTTGAATTTATTTCCGCTATTTACACTAATTCCAGGTTTCTAAAGTTTCAATAAATAATCAGTAATTATTAAATGGTTGTTTTTAATGATGATAATAAGGCAGTAATAACACAAAGTGAGACCTTTTAAAGAAAGATTGGGGAAGCACCACCAGTGGCAGCATAAATATTTATTCAGTGCTGATGAATAAAATTTAAATTTTTGTAGTACTTTTAAAGGTGGACATAGATCCAGCACTCCAGGCCTGGCCTGTGGTGCAAAGACAGCCCCTGTAGTTAATTCTTTGCTTTTTTAATGGGATACAGAGAGAAACAAGTTTTATTCAATCCTTGTTAATCTTCAGTAATACATACTTAGAATAACAATTGTTCTTGTTGTTTACTAGTCTACCAGACCACATTTATTATAAAGTGGCAACCTGTCATTCTTTCTTCAGATGGAGAAGAAGAAAGTGAAACAAAAGAGATAAGATTTGTTCCACAGCATAAAGACTCATGTAAGTAATATGCCATTGTAGCAAAATTGGAATGTGTATTATTATCTATTGAATCTCATGGTAAACCAGCCCTTATGACTGGCTTGTAGCTAGTAGGGGTAGTCAAGGGTAGTGCCCCTTCAAACTTAAAGAATACCCCTTTTTCTAAGCCTGTCATATATAACCTTTCATTTTCTTGTAGGGTAATAAATTGATGTAGTTATATGTGTTTGTGCGTGTCTTAATTGGCACAAAAAGTATTGCTTGATAAACAACTGTGTGGAGTATTCCAAAAGGGAAATAGGACTTTCAAGGCCCATATACATGCTGAAACATGTTGATACAACTTGTTGAGCACAACATGTTGCACCGTGTTTAGAAACGAAGTTGTACAACTTTTGTTGCACGCATCATGTTGATACAACTGATTTTAGAATAGAACATGTTCTATTTCACACAACATGTTGTGGCAAAGCGGCCAACGGATGATTCATGTTCTTAGGTCAGACAAGAGGGAGGAGGGGGCTAAGAAAGGATTTTCAGTATTTCATAGACGTTTTAACAGGGAAATGGGGGAATTACAAGATTTTCAGATGTCACAGTTCTCTACATATCTAAGAAAATAAAAAAACTGGAGGAAAACGAGGAGGTGATTCCTTTGACAAGTGATGCCTGAATGACAACCTTTTGGTGAGTGCAATAACTTAATATTTCAATGACAAGAATAAACATCCCCCTCCATGTTTCACAATACCAATAGATTGGTACGGTAATATAATTTTTTCTTGTTTTCTGCAGAATAACATGTTTCTCATGTCACAGTAGCAAGATATTGGTTTGTGATTCTTTTAAGAATTTATACATCCTAGGAGTTTCAATAAAATTTCTTGATTTAGACGGAGGAGTGCGTGATCCGTTAAAATTGTAATAAAATGAAGACCTTTAAATGCCTCACCACCAACCCCGTTTTAGATGTCAATGTAAAATAGACCCCCTCTTTTAGGATAAATCCAAGGATGACACTAGAAGTATTTATATCGACTGCCCATGTTCACAGATCGATTCCATTAAATTGCTGGGTGCCTGCTGGCATTCAGCTTTTCATGCAGTCATCTACGCAAACTTCACTGCAGCAAATATTTATACATTGACTAAAGCAAAATTTAAAGGAAACACTAATTACAACAGAAGGGTAGTTATGGAACAAACATTTACGGAATTACAGAAAGACACAATTACACAAGGACTTAACACCTAAATACAAAGAAGTCTCCCATAACAAAAGATTTACTTTTGGTTTGATTCTTTCCTTGATTACCACAATTGCAAAGATGGTTTCATCCAAAATTGACCTTAACAGCCAGGAAACTGCCAAATTTATCGAGTTACATCTTGGTCAAGGGTGCCTTTGGAACACCTCAAGTCTCAGAAAATTGCCTTAAGCATCTCATCTTCACAACTGCCATCGCTACTTGTGTCCGCCATTTTCACGAAGCGATGTGATCTTTGTTCACATTATTGTTGTTGTTCCAAATTAAAAGTTGCACAAGACAGGATCCTCAGAATGAGTTGTGCTGAACAAGTTGTATCAACATATTGCACCATGTATATGGGCCTTTAGACAATTAGTTGTGTTTCTGTTGGTAACCTCAAAGATGAGTTCAGAATCGCAAGAGAAGGATGTAGTGAAGAGATTGTGTTGGCAAAATTTCATCAATACTATCAATAAATATCATAAGTACACCCCGGTCACATCAAACTTTTGTTTTTTCTGGAAATCCAGTGAAGTTTGTTATGGATATTACATCTTGCGGATTACAACATATCTCATCTTTGTTAATGTTCTTATTATTTGGCTTGATTGGGTACCTTCTTGGACTTAAGTTATGAGTGAAGGATAAATTGACTTAAAAAAAGGTGTGTTCAAACAGTCAAGCTCACAACAAGAACATACTACTTGTAGGACTTGAGGTGTTTTTTCTGTTACTAGTAGTTGATTTGATCAGAAGATACTTTGCATGTTAAGGTTCTTGTTGTTCTGGATAAATGTTTAAGGTCATAAATGGGTCTGTTGCATGTTGGTCCCTCAAATACTTTTCTTAGTTCCATTACTGTAATACAGTCAATAACATTGAATATATTATTGTGATAAAAAGTTGTAGTATACCAGTACATCTGGACTGCCTTGGACTCTGACATAAAAATGAGAGCTTTCTGAGACAAGAACATGATAATAGGGGCTACTGTTTTTAGTTATTATCTTCTATCTGACTGGGCTACATTTCTGCCACTCACACAAACACTAATCCTCAAGCACCGTGCAGTTTGTAGAGCCAACTTGCAACACATTTCTGCCGGTGCTTGTTACTGAGTAATCTGTTACTCCTAATGAAATAATATGAGTAATTAGCAAGAAAAAAACAGTATGTACCCTTGCCATGCCTTTGTGTAAGAAAGTGAGGGTTTTCCCCTCTTTATCCCCAACACAAGTTTTCAACAAGCTTCTTGCTATGGGATTAAGAGGGGCAGAAATTCCTACAGAATCTCAGAAATTGCATCTGGGGATGAATTATCCTAAGAGAATCAACTAGGAAAAGAAGTACAAACAAAAGATTGGGGTGTGTGCTTGTTTGAACTTTTGTGTTAAGCATTGTGATCCATTACAACATAAGGTATTTGATGCCTAATTGCTATAAACGGGTCACTCATCAAAGCATGCTGCAGTTGGTCTACATCACTTTTTAAAGCACTTGCTTTTAATAGGTTTAGAAGATGAGTTTGAAAATACTAATACATGACTAAATCTCAGTTCAGAGAAGAGATCCCCAAAACTTGCAACCCTTGCCAAGGAGCACACTTCTGAATAACCCCAACCCCACTTTTCATGTTCTCTCTTGCATTTGCAGGTAAAACATACATTGAGACAGTTTTGACCATCATGTATGAGTGTGTACTTGCAGTGTTGGGTTCTACATGATATACATTTGTGCATATTTCAAGTACAGTAGTTCATAATTTGGAAGTATTGTTGTAGTTACAATAAGTAAGTACATAATTTACAGTGCACTTTGGCATTCCAAAGTTGGAATGGAATCAAGAGTAGCCAGGTACATTTCTGTTAAGTTGACGGAAGTAGGGAACATAGATACACCTTGATTAAAAATGACACAGGGAATGTGCTTGTAGATCATAAGTCTTCCGGTAATAAATAACGCTTATTGCCAAAAGAGGAAAACAACAGGGTTGTACTAAACTTAGAGGAAGCTGCAGTCATTAGAGATACAATCTCAGTTTGGATAATGGTTGCCATATCTTTACTTCTGAAATCCTTCAGTAGATTTCTAGGTACCCTTATGTCTAGCAATTTGTCTTATGTCAGTACAATTATTGATGAATTGCTTGCTCCTTTGTTTGTTTGTTTTCTTTCTCATTAATTTTAATTTTAATTGAAATTTATATATATATATATATTTATATATACTGTACATATATCTATCACCCTCTCCATTCCATTCCTTTTGCCTTCCTTATTGGTTGAAACACCTACTCATTCACCTTTCTATTATTGTAACATTTTTAAAATATTCTTTGATACACCCACCACCCACCAAGTGCTTTTCATGATTACCCATCTCCCTTGCTGTCATCCTACCTGCCCTCGCTTTGTTATATGCTTTTCCCAGCCCTTTCCCAGCTCTTTATAGATTTGCTTCAATCATTGCATACAATGCATGCGATGTTTCAGATTGCAGTTCAACCAATGTATCATGCTGGAAGTGCTTTCATTTAACACAATGTTTCCAATAGACCTGAGGAAGTCAGAAATAGAAGCAGCAATCTTCAAAATAGAGTTTTTGTCTTTAGGGTGTTGTTCTTTATAGCCAAATGAATGCAATTCTTTTCCAATATTGTAACAATAGATTTGGATCTCTTCCCGTATAAGCTGGGCCTTTGATTCAGATGATGGTAGCAGAGGGATTTTAAAACATTCAAGCTGCTGCTTCTTAGATTTTTCATTAAGATTCTCCTTTGCAAACTAGGAACCTACTTAACTCCATTTAGAAAATGTGATCAAAGTAACTTTGTCAAATTGCAGATGTCCTGTAAAGTTGAAGCTTTGATGTGGTGTTGTTTGACAAGTAGCTGAAAAGAGATTGCAACAATGTAATAACACACTATTACATATCCGTATCTGTTTGGCCATGTCAAAGGAAAACGTTCCAGTTTTTGGTGAGGAGTCAACATTATGGATACAGCAAATACAATATTCAAATTATAGTCAGCTTTGCTACCTCACTTTTAGATTCCAGATAGATTTGATGCCAAAAAACCCCAACAGTGTGTAAAAATGTTAGATGCAGGTAGTGTCAGGAATCCATTTCTTTAAGGCAGTTAATTTATAATGTTATTGGACAACATAAGAAGGATGTTTTTATTAAATAACATCACTCATTAGATATTTGTTGCGCTCAAGTACTATTCTTTTGGCGGATCTCTTGTTATTTTACCTCGCTATTTATGTTGTTTCCTTGTATTCTGGGAGCTTTTAGGACCTTTTTATGCCATTGTAAGAAAATTGGCTCCAAGTTTAAAAATAGGTCTTAACTTGGTGACTAAAATCAAAAGGTAGTTTTCGTCGGAGCTGTCAGTTTAACGTAGATTTGGGTTTTTACTGGTCCTCTCTTCCAAACCGGATGAAGTTAACTTAAAAGTAAGGGTTTAGGGCAGTTGGTTTACTATAATTAAGTTTTTATGATTCTACAGCACTTGTCGCGAGTACATGTGATTCGATATTTTGATATCCTTTTGCCAAGAATGGTTAGATTTTAGAAGCCTATACCTACTGTTTACCCATTTGATTTACAGCAATGAGACCTTTACAGCTTAATGGCAGTAGGTGTAGTCATCTTTAAACTTTTTTTTGAGTGATAGCTTTGACTTGTTAACCACATGTCCATGTATTACAACCACATCTTTTGGGTGCTACTAAAGCTACCGTCTTTAAATCTTACTATGTTTCTTTGCTTTCCCCTATCTTTCTTGGTACAGGTCGACTTTTTCCATTATAAGGTTCTTCCAAATTTCTTTCAAAGAGTGCAAAACATTTCCCTCCAGATTTTACCTTGTACTCCCCCAGGTGTCGTTTAACATTGTTTTTATCTTCACAGTTTTCATTTCACTGGTCCTTTATTACTGCAGTAATCATACCCATTTCATTTTTGCTGAACTTCTGCTTTAGACTTGGTTTTTTAACTGCTTCCTTTCTGATATAAGTGTGTTTATTTACTTTGCTTTGATTCTTATTCTTTCCTTCCTTATGTCAGTTTCACCCCATCTTCACCCCACATGAACACCTGCATACCACCGTTTTTATCCTCTTAAACAACTGTGAAAGACAATATTGTGATTGGTGGTGTATCCCCGTTCTGTGATAAAGGAATAGAGTTCCACCCCGCAAAGAAAGATTATGTAGAGACTCAGGGCTCCGTCTAACCCGATAAATGCGTAGGTACCTTTTATTGCAGGAAGTGCCCTTTTAAATACATCATGTTCTTAAAAATCAACTGAGGTAAAAAGCAGACTACTAACACCATTGATATGTCTGTGGAGCATCCATTCTTTTACCAGCAATCGATCCTTTGAACTGAGCACCAGAAGCCATACTCTATATTATTCGCTTTTAAATGCCGCACCAGTGCGAATACAGTACCTCTTCGAAGTTCCTCCCCCTCGGCTTTTGAATGCCTACTACGGCCGTGTCAAAGGGCCTTTAAAGTGTTATGAATGGCTTCGAGTTTTATACGGCACAGCCTTTCAATATAGCCTCAATGAAACACAGTGTAGACAATACCTAAATGTCTCTTCAAGTGCAATACGAGGCTTAAATTACAACTGCTAAAATGTGGTTATATTTTCATTTCCACTAATAGTACCATTTAAACATCGACTTTCGGAAGACACTTCTGTTGAAAAGGCCCTCTAAAGCCCCATGCATGTAGGTACTATCCATTTCCTACCTGAACAGGAATATAGGCCATGAAACCACATCCTGAAGACTGTAAAAGCGCTAGTAATAACGTTGCTCAAAGGATATGTATAGTGATATACTACAATCAAGCCACATAATGTGCTCTCTCTCTCTCTCTCTCTCTCTGCTACTTATTTGTGGTTGTGAATGAATCAGTATAGATGTTTAGTATCATTCCGATGGATCAGTTTTCCCAGGGGCATAGACTTACGCGCAACGATTGGCTTTATTTCATGCGTAGCAATTTGTGCACATTATACCTATTATTTTTCTTTATCTCCCAGTGCAGACCATCTACGATGCCATAACAGAGTGTCAGAACCGAAACCCAGATCCAGACGATGAACAAATAGATGGTAATCTCCTTGAACTTAAAATGATATTATTGTCTGTATGTATCGTGGATGCGTTTCTTGTACATTTATGTCATGATCTAACGCATCACACAGTTATTTTGCTACCCACAATTTTTAAGACAAAGATTTGTTGCGTAATCTAGACCTAAAAAGTTACATTGGTGTTAAATTTTGTAAGTGAGTCGTGACATTGTTTGGCTGTCATTCCAGTTTTTGTCTTTCCTTGTTGCTATTCCCATTCGGCAGCTGCAAAACGTGAAATACCAGAGCTGCATCAGCAATGCACTGGGCAGGTATTTTATTTACACTGTTGTCCTTCTATCAACAGTGAAGGTAATAGCATTCCTGAGGAACTAATAGAATCGCAATTTTTGTAGACCACCAGCGTCTTCTAATGGCCTTTAATGACTGTTTTAAGTTAGCCAAGGGGAGGGGAATTACCTCTATTGGTAGGTGGTCATGTGTCATACTGATGGTCATGGTCGAGCATGATCCTTGCCCATGCTCGGCCATAAATCTCAAAACTTCTGCTGCGAATCTTGCAGTGCTTGTTTTCATCTGGGGAAGGATAAAGGTGATGAGAAAAAGAACCACCTTATCTCTTATTCCATGGGTCAGGACATATGGTTTTCTACCGCATTAAATCCTGTACACCCCCTAACGATTTGCAAAACTACCTTTATTTCTAAGGTAACCGAAATGATTTTGAAGACGGATGGCATTTCAGTAGCACATTACATTATGTATCCTCTCTTCTTAAATCCTTTTAAGGCACCTTTGAGTAGCAACGGCTCATCAAATGTTAAACCGTCTTTGAGGGACAGGAGCTGAGGCTCAGTTCGTATTGCACGCCAAATTGCACGTCAAGTCTTAAGTATGACATTTCAAACCGAAAGAGATCTTTCATCAATCGATTTGAGATGAAGTCAGCTCTTTACCTTCCTTGTAAGAGCTGCTCCCCAGCTAGGAAATTTATTTACTAAGTATTTGTCTGCAAGTATTTACGAAATGCGTCTTGCTCCCCAATATGTGATGGATATCCCGGTGTCTGCGAGGCCGTGGCCTGAACGATAAAGGAGTAAACCTAGTGAATGCGTTTGGTGTATTGGACGTTCGCGATCTTTCATCATACCTCCTGATGAACAAAGAGGCATCCCCAGGGGAGACATAAGCTCCCGGGGGCACAAAAAGGCCATAGATGATAGTGCAGCTCTATCGTCCTATCCCTACTGTTCACAGTATATGATTAAGAACTTAAAGCCGTTTCTCGTTTATTATCACTATCAATGTCTGAATATGTACCAAAAGAGAAATGCCCCTTTATGGTTGATGACACGGTATACGTTCATAACCAACACACAGACAATTGTCTGATGTTAGATATGGCGTAGGGGGCCGCAGTGGTATGCACCACGGTATAACAGGTTACATCTGTGCAGGTACCTACTCACAGTCGACATTGGTCCTCAAATAATCAGAGACATTGATGAGGTCGATACTACAACTGTGCTGCCTGAAGGCAGCAGGCACATTCAGGATGCATTGTAATATCGCAGTGTGGAGCGTGTGACCCCGTAGTCGAAAAGCTTGCTTTGAAAACCACCGACCTGGGTTCGATTCCAGCGCTGTGAAGCTTTGACAACTTCTCTTTACCATAGTCACGGGGCCCACCAAGTCCATGTGAGGGAAATAGGCGAGACGGAAACTTAAGAAGACAGTTGTTATACACATCTGCTGCATGTGAACGGGCCTTCTAGTAGATACAGGAGTTTTGGATGAAATTCAGTCTGGAATATGCAAAGCACAAGGATTTCTGTATTGAGACGTTTGCCATTGGGTAACCGCGACAACCCTTCTACGGAGGAGCACCGCTAGATGTCCTTAGCATACTTGTCCATTTAACGGTTTTCAGCAGCCCCTTCGAATTTGCTCATACGTTATGAACAGTTAGCGGGCATTTACAGATATAGTTTGGTTTCTGTAGAGTACTATTTCTAATAGGTTTAATTCTTGATTTATGACAGTTCTCCACCAAGATTTGATCACGTAAAACAGTTGCCGTCTGCGGTGTATAGGAGCAAATTCCATTAACATTATATTTTTTTCAAATTTGGCATTTGACTGACTGACACAACGTGATTGTTTGATTGATCATGTGTGATGAACAAACACGATGCGTTAATTACTACCATTGCCCTTCAGTCAGCCTACTACCCCCACTTTACTACGTACTAATCCATTGTTCCATGATACCACAAGTGAAACAATTACTCTTTTAGACTGCTTGTGAATTCATTGCTCCTGCAAACCACCTAAGAACCCATCGCCCCGGTAAACATTCAGCGATTCCACGGCGTCTATAGACTACATACGAACCCACTGTTCCCATAGCCCACTTATAAATGGAATGCAGCCTACGAAAAGCTGTCAGGTCCTTTTAGGCACACTTCCAAACCTAGTTCATTTTAAGTTCGCTTTTATTTTCTAGTCTAGGAGTTTTATATTGAGTTAAAGCAAAAAAAACTTTAAGCTGGGAAGTAAGAGATACTGGAAACATTTTTTCATTCCATGCAAGATAATTTTAAAGTTATTCCGATAGAAGATTATTTACGTGTACAATTGTTTGCACTTTCGTTTGTATGTTCACTTTATTTAGTTTGAAGAGATATTAAAGAAAAATTAGATGTCACGACCTGGATTCAAGCCTGGGACG
This sequence comes from Carybdea cf. marsupialis auct. non (Linnaeus, 1758), assembly GCA_010016065.2. Taxonomy (NCBI): domain Eukaryota; kingdom Metazoa; phylum Cnidaria; class Cubozoa; order Carybdeida; family Carybdeidae; genus Carybdea; species Carybdea cf. marsupialis auct. non (Linnaeus, 1758). Next base: position 9,450 of record JAAAKL020001554.1, on the reverse strand, counting down.
CACGCATTCTTGGCGTCCGGCTTGACATCCTCTCGTCTCTATAACGCTTTATTTTATTCATTATTTTTTATCGATATATCCGACATAGGAGTGTAACAATGTTGTATAAAAGTTGTTGGTAGACAGATTATACCTCGACAGACACATTTGGATTTTACTTTGATTGCTGTTCTTCAAACCGTGTTTTCAACTGATTGAAAAAAATTTTCGTTTGGGTAAACTTTCATTTGTTTGAGGGTTTTTCTTATCTTAACCCGCTACTAAGGCTTGAAGTATATTTTGTTTGCTCAGCGTCGTGCAAGGATAAATTTATCGGGTGGGAAGCTCCCAAAATCATTGGTACAATAGTTGGTGGCTTGAATCCGTTGACCTATAAATGATAAAAATGCCGCATTAGTCTAACCTTTATTCCAGTATTTTTACAGCTAAGTGTTGTGCATGATTGTGTTGAGATCGAAAAGAACTTCAAACAGCAATTTATTGAGGAGTGGATACCCCGGGCGAACTTCTTGGCATGTTTAACCAATATGTAGCAGCTTTAATGCTGAAGATTATAATTGATTATCGTCTTGAAATCGTATACATCTCATGGTAGACAGGGCAATTACGTACGATTCAAAGGGTTTTGCGTGCAAACACACTCTTCCCCAACTAAAATAGAATAATGGCAGGTGGTTAAATATCCAGCAAGGTTATGACGGCTGTTGAACGGGCGTAGTAACTTGCATTTCTGTTAACAAATCAACTATACGTATTAACGTGGGCTGTGTTTTGTTCGTTGCCAAATCAATCGAGCTAGTGTTGTTGAGATGTCAATAGCCTGAGGAATCAGAGTGTTTAAATGGTGTAATTTTGACTCCTTGGCATATGTCACAATGGTATTCTTATAGATGTAAAAGCCATGAATGCCCTTATGTGTTTACGTTGTGTTGCCATGTTGTAGTGGGAATAAACAGGTAGATCACTGTCTTTGTGTATGGATTACGTGCTATATTAGGGACGTGACTAATAGTAAATCGTCTTACTACTTTTTTGTCTTCTTACTCTCTAATGTTATCACTACTGTTTCTAGATGACAACGAATGGTACAGCGCCGAAGACTTCGAAGGGATGCAATTTCAGGGGCTGGACCAGGTAAAAGATGGAATTTGACATCACTCGATATCTATTTACAGTAGCTGTTGCGTCCATAATTTACACAGTGGCCTTCACGCTTTACAACCTCACGTCACATTCAGCCTTTTCCCATTCTCTTGAAAGTGATGAGGACATAATCATGCTTCTCACCTGCTCACCTAGTTTTTAAAATGCATTTGTACGTAACAACTTTGACCTGGGAACACTGATCTAATTGCTCGCATTTTTAATGACCTTAGAGTTTTTGAAATATTTTTTAAAACAATTTATTGTGCTGTGGTGGATTAATTGGGTAATGCGGGACAGGGCATATCAGGGCGTTTAATACATAGACAAAAGCTTGTATCGTCCACTATGTTCACGGGCGTACTCGACTCGTTTCTTTGATTGTTGTTTATTAAGTTACCTTTACAAGGAGCACCCTTAAATTTCCACTGAAACTTTGTCTGGTGCCGTGGTAAGCTATTGTTTGGAGGAGAGAAATTCACAAATCAGTCGGCCACTGACCCGTTTATATGACCGTACAAAGGTAAGAAAACCGCCTGCATATCATTGTCAGCGTTTCTCCCATTGTTCTCGAACAAAGAACATGGTGTTCTTTTAGGTGATGAGGGAGGGTTGGGTCGGTTCTTAAAAAAGGATTCAATTTTTCCACTTTACAATGAGTTTTGTTGACTTCGTAATTATGAGATCCACTGTCAATTTTATTTATCAATTGAACGGTAACAGCAGAGGCGGCTCGACCGTATGTGGAGGTCGTGCCTGGAACACCCGAAAATCAGAACAGAAAGGCTGTTTTGGTAGGCGCCCATCGCCCATCCCACCTAGTTGATCGAACGATAGAAGGTGATTTGGTTTCATCCGGCCGTGAAGTCCTGAACGGCCTCTTGGTGGCATCCACAAGTTCACCGCCTGTCGAATCTAGTTATGGTGCCTCATATAACCACGGCGCAAAAGAACCCAAACGAACAAGAATAACATGCTTTTATCCTGAGGATGTGGAAAATTTTGTTACCTCATGCTATTATATGTATGATTCTTCTTGTTAGGGTATGATACAACAGCTTCAACAAGGAATACAGATGCCAACACAGGAAGAGTTTGTTGGTATGGTAGGGGAACAAAGGGACGGCAATGGCGAGGCACCTTCGATGGATACAGAAGATGGACAGTTTGATGATGCCGAAGCAGGAGAGCATTGAAATAGTTTTTCCTGATACATCCAGTGGCACCAGTCCTGTATTAAACGAAGAGCCCCTATCCATGCATAGATAAGACTGAAGACACTGCTGATACCGCGACATGTTGAGAGAGCATGCTGAGGTCAAGACGTCAAGAGAGACAGTGGGCTAAGATCCCATGATTTTCTTGTGAGATGGATTAACATAGTTGATCTCTTGGATCAAGTGTTAACTTTGCTAGCAAGTGGGCTTCCCAATGTATGGTGGCTTATAGTTGGAGAGTGATGTCAATAGTTCTCAACAAAGTTGCAGCATGAACTGTTTTTGCAGTCAGATTAACCTTCGTGTGTCCTTTTAAGTTAAGGATTTGTTTGAGGGATATCGATCAAAGGAGGGACTGTATGAGGACACTGCGTAGTGCACATGTGGTTCTTCTTCATGGATTACAGTGCATTAAACAAAAGATCGTGTTAATTTACGCTTGTTACGAGAACATGCTGTCCGAGATAGTTACGCTGATTCATTAGAATTTTCTCGCGTCTAAAGATTGTCATCTGTCAAGAAAATTAAGGGCAATACAGAGAATATGATAGGGTAATTTGAGATTGTAAGTTCTACTCAAATAGTTTGTATACAGATGATAGTTTCTCCATTTCGAAATAAGAGGTTGTCTCATAATGAGTAATAGTTGAGTTTGTATTATTGTTACCTCAGATACAGGGTCGACCTTGAAAAGTTGATTGTTAAATTATAGGTTTCAGCTTTGACCACGGATCGATCAAATGGCTCTTTTCGGAAATGAAAAGGAGTGTTTGGTGTTGCATATTAGTCCATCGGCTGGTGGGAGAGACGGGGGAATCGAAAGGAAGATAATACCATTGCTTTCCTATTAAAGGGCACCCTTTTGGAAGCATGAAAAGGCATTAAGTGCGTTCGTGCGGAGTATGGGGGACAGGGTACCGAGAAAGCGAACAAAGACGAACATTTTTTACGGGGGGAGGGAGGTAGGAAGAAGGGAAGAACATTCGTTTTTGCATTTTGAATTTTCATTTTGTTACCCAAAGATGGTAAGTCATATCTTTTATATTGCCACTAACAGGAAAGAAAACGTCAACATTGATGTCTGCAGACTTCTATTTACGACTAAAATACTTTTCTTGAAGTAGAAGCCTGTAAGTTTTTATGTTTATCAATGCGTATCCGTTGATTTTTGCCCCACAACTGTACATAACTGTATCCCTTGTTCATTTGCAATGGTGATGAAACTATAGCTCATTGCAAAAATTGTCAGTATGTGCCTGACAAGGAATGAGGTAAGTTATTCATCGTTTTTATACCTACTTTATCCCTATATTATGTTCTGTTCAATGATACAAGTTATCATCAATATTGTCAGCGTCCAGATCTTGGAGTACAACAGCGAATAACAGCCAATTTCCTTTTCACGACTGGTGTTGAAAATGCAAAAACTCAGTCCCTTCTTTCCTTGTAAAGTGTTGGAACAAGTAGTGAAATAATTCTCCAATTTCTTGTTCACTTGAACACGAGATACATTCAAATTTGTAAATTGCTACTGAATTTGACGTTGTTGGTATGTTGCTAAGTTTTTGGCAGACGCTGCTTTGACGAATGGGGATCAAAGCAAACTGGAAAAGCTGAATGAAGCTAATTTGCATAACCTTGCCATGTATCGAGAGTGTCATCCTTTGATTGATACAATTTTTATAGAATCTGGGGGGGAAGGATTGGAGTCGAGGTGAAAGCGAATGTTCTTAAGGGCAGGAGGTCTGGCCAAAACGAACATAGACCAACTTTTTGAACGGTCCCTTACACGTTATGGTTAACTATTCATCATATCTATCTTCCTCTTTGCCCAAATCAGTGTCGTTCTCATCTTCTTCAACATTGGCTTTTGTGACTTTCTTTTCACAATGTCCGTGTTTGGACATATCTGTGCATGTCAAGCCATTATGAACGCAGGGACAACTTTTATCTCCTTGCATTTGGAATGTCATGGAGAACCTGGATAGCTTTGGCGATGGAACACATTATTTCGCGCATGAACTCGTGCTTCAATCCCACATGCACATAAACTCACTTGTGGTAGCTGTGTGCTAACAGAAATTATGAAACACATGTTTCAGCATCTCTGGTGCAAATACGCACTATCATATGCATGCTGAAGGCCATGGAGAGTGCCTAGTATCTAAATCAGAATTTAAATATTAAATGTATTCGATCGTAACCGGGTCTGAGTGGAAATAATAAAGTACTACCGGAGTTTGAATCAAATCTGATCCCTATCATTCGTTGCTATTTGAGCTACAGCGTCTTCAAACCCGAATTCACAAGCAAGTGTCCACAGCATGACAAACTCTCTCAACTGCAAGAATGTTATACATATCAGTGATTCGGCATCTCGTGTGCAGCAAGGCATTATTGAACGTGCAGTTGCAACTTGCCGCACAAAAGTTGTTACTCTTCAGGGTATCCATTGCTGTCGCACTATTGTGATTAGCTTGATGAAACGGGGGATTCCTATACAAATATCAGGTCACCAATTTGTTCAAGAAAGTAAGCAGTTCCAGGAAGAATGTATTCTAATTCCGCTTTTTATGTATTGGAGAGTTGAATGCCCAACACAACCGTAAATTGGCGTAGCCTTTTATGCTCATTCCTCCTGAGGGTTGAAGGTGGAAATAGCGCTAAGAACGCTTTATAAAAAATATTGGTGCCTAGTGGTAAAAGTGTTTATTTGATAACTAGCTATGCGTTTACGAGCAAAACCGACGCAATTTCTGAATTTTGTACTGCCGAATTATCTAAGAACAAGTGATAAATGTGTAGTTAGAGGAGACAAGCGTTACCCCCACCTGGCACGGTGGGGGTGTAGTAGCCCTTCTCCTCCAGCCGGAAATATACTTTATTAACTTTTGAACCCAATCTGCCATGATGCTCTAATATCATGAATTTTCTTTACTTTATGTGTGGTTTGGTCACTTGGCCATCTTTATAAAGGGGATCACCTTTGTCAAATGTCTGTATACGGTAAAATGGTACAAGAACTTCGGGCCTGTTCATATTATTGGATGGTCGTTCGCATGATGATCTAAAACTAAGTATGAAATAGACCTCCACAAGAATGAATCAGTCTGAAAAGCGTTGATGATCAGCTGCTCAACATGTCCGTGTCAGACGGAGCTTATTTCTTCAGACGTAGCACGCATAAATTTAACAAATAATCTTTTTCAGTTTCGATTAAAAGACACTATTTATGTAGTATGAATCATTCCCAGACTCTGGTTTACTGCAACAAAGAATAGCTTTGTAGGCATAAGGAAGCCAGGCATCATTCAGGGTTGCTACTTCTGAAAAGTATCTGATACCTAACTGGATACGAAGTCTCTTTCAAGGAAAAAAATTCGCTAGTACTGATATCCTTTGACTGGTTGCTGTTGAAATGTTCATATGATGTCCGTCAGCCAGGCAACTTCCTTTTCTTTTTTCGTTCCACGTGTCATATGCAATGGTTGAACTATAAACAAAATGACCACTTTCAGGAAACAGACGACGAGTCTGTTGAAGATCTTGTCCCAAAAGACGGCGAAAATAGAAAAACTTCATAGATCTCTTACCTTCAGAGCTAATAGTCCTTGTACCACCGGTATTTATCGGCTTGAAAACTTTATTGTTTTGCTTTTACGACCGATCTACTGTTTCGTACTCTTGTGTATGTATTCTCAACTATTAGGTGAATTGTATTGTCACTGAAATATAGGTCCCAGCATTCGCTCCGAAACAAAACATTCTTCACTTCCATACGTGGGAGAATGCAACCATAGTTACCTCAGTAACGTCGCAAGTACGTTGTCCTACAGTTCTTGGCAAATCACTGCCGTTATGCTCAGTTTGGGGTCTTTGGACTGAGGTATCCAATCATGTCGGCTACAATTTTTTTCACACGATTCAAATATTCACTTTGTTCATAGTTTTCCATTTCTAGTACCATGTCAATACTAGTCACAGATCGCTGTCTTGTAAGCCTTTTGCGAAATCGTTCTGACTGTGCAACATCTGGTGTATCACAAAAGTCATCGCTGCCGTTAGATTATTCATCTTTAGTGCCCACTTCTTACACAATAATTTACTCTACAACACGGGCACCCTCTGAGTATGAGCCTACCTGATCAATCCAGTTATTTACATCCTCAAAACCCTCGGAAAAGTATTCAGGTAGTCTTTGTTTAGCCATGACAGCATTTTCTTATCAAGAATACTAATATCACTTCCCATCCAATCAAAACAATATACACGAAAAACTAAGACAACAAGTTTTGTTGCGACTTTGCCATATCTATGAGTGAATAAATGCGCTTTTATTGATGGAAATGATTTCAATAGGAATTTCAAAGTTGTTCACGCTTTAGCAAGAATTTGGTAATGAAAACAATAATGAGAAAAAACAATTAAACATATTTTTAATCCACTTTTTACTTTATCATCGCATCATCTTCTCAACGAAGCAAAGTTTCCTTCCCAAACTACTTAGCAACATTTAGTACTGTCGTACTGATTGGAATTCCAATATGAGAGGGTTAGTTGACTACTACCGTCATCTTGCGGATATTAACACATCTTGAGCCAATGCTTGCATCTTAAAAATTTATAAAAACGATGTGGGAGGCCTTGATTTATTTAATTTTTTGATAGGAAAATTTACACGATCGATTTAAAGCAATTATGTGTTGAAATAACCGGGCGACAAAACAGCCTGGCCAGGTAAGGTTAAAACCTGTCTTACATTTCTGCCGACACCACAGATAAAAGCATCCCCGGGACGGAAGATTACTAAAGCTTGTGTATAACATCTTTCAAGGCAGCTGAGAAACAACAAACAGATGTCAAACGAACTAGTCAGGTTCTGCAACTGGAGTCGACGATCGCTAAACGAACAGGAGAATGTAAAACAGCTTTTTACGCGAAAATAGGGAGAGTAAGAAATACGAACGACTGGAGACCATAGGCCTATTTTGTAGAAACTACGTAGTTATTATTATACCAAAATATCATGAATAAGATACTTTTCAAGTATCAGAATGCTTAAAGGCATTAACTAGCCGTTACCACGACGGCACAACGGAAGTTCTGAACAGTGCCACTCGGGTTTTAACCCAGTGGAAGAAGATGTGATACCTGCATGATTATGGACTATTGTTGGATTTGTAACATTATTGCCCTATATCAGAAAATTTACGGGTACAAACTTTCAGGTTTCACAAGAAGCCTTTACATTTTAAATATAAATTTTGGAACATTTTCCCATAAAATACCTCACTAATGTGGCATACTAAGTGTAACGGCACGACCCGTTGGCGCACGTCGCAATTTGCAGACTTCGGAATGGACACAAAGGTATCGACTGAGAGTTGACGTCACCTTTCGTATGTTTCTTTTACTGATGCTCAACTCACGTGAAAACTGTAATATAACAAAACGTTGTCGTTACTTACTGATACAACTACTCCTAGTAAAATAAGGCGAAACGATATACAAACTACATAACAAAACGTAACTAACCTCCTTGCGTCCTCGCAGTAACATAGAGTTTGACTAATCCGCAACGTCCATCGCAATACTTCGTATATCAATTAAATCTATTTTGCTGAGCAAGGAGCAAAAACTCTAAAGCCACGTGATCTCTAATGACGTCAAGGTAGCTGCGCACGCATACCACAACATGGCTCTCCAAATTAATACAATTAATTTTACAAAATATTACTTAAACAAGGTCAAAGGCTCTGAGAAAGGTGGAGCGATATGGTTCGACAAAGGTCTCCATATTTTGTGAGTTCATTCGTTGGCTCCTAAAAGTAGTACTAATTTTGTGACCGGGCGTTCGAGATACGAAGCTGTCTTTCTTCGTTGTCCGTTACCATCGAGTGAAGAATCACCGACCAACACCTTTACCTTTCTTACTCTGTTGTCCTGACTTAAATAAGTTTCGCAGATGCGAGCCAGTCGCCATTGATTCCGAGGTTGATCATCGTCTTTAATCAATACAACGTCGTCTACTTTCAGATTGCTTTGAGATTTAACCCATTTTGAACGAGTTTGGAGGTTCTGTAAGTATTCTCGCCTCCAACGAATCCAGAACTGATTGGCAAGGTACTGGACGCGACGCCAGCGTTTTCGTGAATAAACATCATCCCTTAGAAACTCTCCTGGAGGTGGCAGTACAACGCCTGACTTCATTGTTAACAAATGGTTTGGAGTAAGAGGCTCTAATGAACCAGGATCATTGAGATTTTGTGTAGTTAAGGGACGGCAATTAACAATTGCTCCTGCTTCGCACATAAAGGTACGCAACGATTCGTCATCAAGTTGTAGGCCACACTGATTCATAAGCGATGACAAGATACTACGGACTGTCCGAATTTGACGCTCCCATGCCCCGCCCATGTGACTAGCAGACGGCACATTGGCTTTAAATTTAACGTAATCGCAATCTTTCCCAAGCAGATACCGACGAACAACATCTTGATCGATTTCTAAGATTGCCTCCCGCAATTCTCTTTGTGCACCCATCAAGTTGGTACCTCTATCACAACGTAACTGTCTCACGGGACCTCGAATAGCAATAAATCGGCGCAGCGCATTGATAAAGGAATCTGTACTCATATCCTTTGCAGTCTCAAGATGGATTGCTCTGCTAGCCATACATGTAAATAACACCCCATAACGCTTTGCAGTTTTCCGGCCATCTTTGACGTACCATGGGCCAAAATAGTCAACTCCGCAGAATGTAAACGGCGGCGCCTCTTCGACTCGCTCCTTTGGCAAATCGGCCATCTTCTGATGCTGGGTACTTGCTCGCAGCTTACGACATGACACACACCTAGCTATACAACTTCGAACTGCTGCGCTACAACCAACGATCCAAAAACCATGTCCTCGAATGCTGTTTGTGGTGATACCACGCCCTTGGTGTCCTACTTGCTCATGGAAATGACGGACAATCAGCTCAGTTATGTGATAATTCTTTGGAAGAATGATTGGATGCTTCAGTTCTGGTGAGATTGATGCCATAACAGCTCTGCCTCCAACACGCAAAATACCATCTTCATCGAGAAAT
>JAAAKL020001553.1:15380-30248 GCA_010016065.2 Carybdea cf. marsupialis auct. non (Linnaeus, 1758) | reverse complement strand
AATTCGCCACACACCACCTGTGTATACGGTGCTGGAGATGATAGAACCCAGGATCGCCCACACAGAAAACATGAGTGTCTACAAATGTGTAAGACGAATAATTTCTTTCTTATAGGACATCGCTATATGAACCAGCAGCAAACGTCTTTCTACATGGAGACGAAAAATCTGTTGCCATCTGACTTTCACACTGGGACGCTCAATGGGCTTCAGATAGGTATTGTCATTGGACAGCCGCAATTTGACCTGTATAGACACCAGGGTTATTAAATCTGGATTCTTTTGGAACATTATTTAACTTTCCAGAACATCCTACAACATTCCAAAACATCTTATAGCCTTCCAGAACATTCTATAATGTTCTGTCATGTTCTGTAGGTCTCCCGAACATGACAGAACATTATAGTAGGTCTCTATGTAAAGAAATCGAATTGTATTTCACGCAGAAGGACAGGCATTTATGTATCTTTCATTGCAATAATGAATATTAGCTGTAAATAGAATGATTCATGATATGTTTAAAAAAATCTGATATTGAGCAACCTCTCATTTCTGTGGAATACAACAGGCATACTGTGTTCAAGTTCAATTAACGTACTGGCGCATGTATCAGGTTACTATAGCAGGTGCTTTGCATTGCCACAGATTTTACAGTCTGCAGTTGCTATAAATTTCCCATAATACTAACCATACAAAAGGGTCCATGCTTGTGTTCTTAGACCATTTGCTTCAGTCATTAGCAGGGCATGATCAAATAAAGAATCCTCATATGGGGTGCATTGGGCATTTAAGCCAGTTTCAAAATATTACAACACCCTGCTGCTATTTTGCCATAATTTAAAAACATTTTGTAGACTATAAGTTCCAACCTAATAGCTGTTTATTAGGGAAAGAGGTCATGTGCTGCAACTTGCTACTAGGGCCACAATGCAGAATCTTTCACAGATGTACTGGACAATTTTCCAAAGGATTGATTTTTTGTCACGCCATTACATAAACAGGCGAAAAAGAATCCAGTTTTAGAAACTATTGTTAATTGCTCCAGGAACCTTGGATTTAACAGTGCATCAACTATCTTGCTTATTTTCAATGTTTAACATGACTAAGTGCACATTAAAATACTCAGTGAAATCCTTTGGGTATCAAAACATAATACCAGACAGATAATACTACGCCTCAACCAGGGGCAGATCCAGCATTTGAGTTTGGGGGGAGGCATTTGGAAAAAAATATAGGTACTCCCAGGCACACAGCCAAGGGTGTAGCAGAAAAGCCTATATGAAACTTTGAAATTTTAATGTTTGGGGGGCCATGGCCCCCAGCCCCCATCTGGATCCACGTCTGACCTCAACTAACTTTCATCTTCTAAATATTTGAACCATCCTTGGCTGCAGATCTCTTGTCATAAAATATTGATTCTTAAAACAATAAAAAGTAATGACAAACATTAACAATATTAGTGCACAATACAATACCTGATCTACTGGGTGCCTTGGATTTTGAATGTGTGGTTCCTACAACAGAGGCAAATTACAGTGCAATACAATTGGTGCATTTACTCAATGAGAAAAAGGACAACATGATGTTTGATCAATTTACTGTTAGTTCGAAAACAACCCAATTGCTTGTGTGCAAATTGATGTTACTTAAAAAATAGCTTAAATATACTGCCTCGTGAGAACTGCCTTGATGAACAGTGCTCAGTTTTAGTAGTAGGGCCTTTTACGAAGTGAGATCTGGGTTGGCTTGAAACAAGGTTGCTGTCAAAAGACAGTGTCTGAAATCCTAGCTAGCTGCAATGAGCTGATTAAAAAGTAAGTTAATTCCTGGATATTTTTAAAGTCAAAACTGTACCCACCAACTATGTCTGTTTTCTGTTTCACTAGTACAATTAAAACCAAAAACACCAGTAGCTCCCTTTCTCCATAAAATGAGCGGCAAAACCAACAACATTGTTAAATTTAAGAAGATCAAAAGATTAGCACCTATTCTAGGAGAAATGGACATTTTCTTAATCATATCATCTTTGGAGGGAGAACTTTCTTGAATTTTTCAAAGTTATTTTAGGGAATTTGGTGCAAATAAATGACAAGTGGCTAACAGGGCATTTTCAATTTACCATATCTTTGTCATCCTTTGCAAAGACAAATTTATGAAGCTGATCTACATAGAGGGAGCAAGATACATTTATAAGGTGACACATATTTATAACAGTTTGATTAAAGCTATGTACAATGCCTGATCTTATTGTAAAAGAAAACATTTTGCTTATGAGATTATTGGGAACTTGCCATTGCTTCATCCACTGCTTGGTAATATAAAAGGCACAAACAGTAGCATACTGATGGTAGGGGAAATGTTCTTTTTTCAGTCATTCTTGTACTTTATCTGATAATTCTGTAATTTTTTAGAGACATCAAAATTCTCATTGAAAAGAACTACAGAAATAACCCATTTTAAGGAGCAATCAAACATCAGGCCCTTGGCCTCTTGGATACCCCTGTGGACTGTTTTAACTTCATCCATCCCACTTAATTAAACCCTGCTTTTCCTATGAAAGTAGGGTAAGATTAGGTGGGGTGGATGAAGATAAAGCCAACCCCATGAGTACCTATCCTATGTTACTTGTGTTACAAGTTTCATTGTGTTCAGCAATTTCAGAGTGGGTGCAAAACTGCAGTAGCCTAGAGCGTTTTCTGATTGGGTTGATTGTAGGCTTACTCTCTAAAAATGATCAAATTCATGTGAAGCCATTTGTTTCAGTATTCTATGACCCCTGTGTTACATCATACAGTGGTTTGAAAGCATAACAAAAATTGGGGTTTCTAAATTCAATGTGCACACTATTTTATGAAGTTTCATTTTTTCTTACTTTAAACAATACACCATCTATAGACATAAATTCTAACATAACCTGTTATTGAGTGGTAGCAACAGTTACATTTCATGATTGGTACATCAAATATCCTGGTGTCAAAGGTTTACCACACATAACCACACCCATCTTAAGGTGTGTCTGTGATGGGCATGACATAATTATCAAAGCTGCCTTTGCCACTGTCTACAGATAAATGTAGTCATCCTTCCCAGCCTCCACTGCAACTTGATGAATTTTCTGTTGCACCCTGGAGCAAATAAGCTATTGACATCACTGTCCTTTTGACAGTAATTCCACACTGTTAGTATATCAAATTGTCATGGATTACCACAGTTGCTGGCCTGAAGTCCACTTTACCTCCAGTGTTACCTCCTCTAGAACCTTCTAATTCCTGGATGCCCTAGGTTTTTGCTTATGGAGGTTATCCTGATGACCTGGTTTATTACAATGTACCCCAGCTTGGGGTAAGGCATGGAACCCTTCTTAAGGCAGCCTGTGGAGGGGAAAATAAGTGATCCCTCCCCTTTCCATAGACTTTAGGGCAATCCTTGGGCAATACTGAGTATCTCTTAGCCACCTTGGCCTGGGCTACAGAAATGACCAATGGCAGATCTAGCAAGCATGCATAAAAGCAAGTATGGATAGTGACGTTGTATGAGTTACAATCTCCATCTTGTCAACAGCAGTTTTCTGGCAGAAGAACAGTTGAGGAAGACAATGCTTGTTACCCTTGGCCCATCCTGTAGAAGGCAACAATTTGGTGAACCACTACAGTATCTAGCCTAGCTACATCATGAAATGTCAGGAAACTATATAGGCAACAGTGTAGATGTGAATGCTCTAAAGAGAGACAGGTTCTTGCTTGTTGGGGTTTCCCATGATCAGTGGGTGGGTCCCAGTCATCGTCAAGTGACCACTGAAAAGAGGACTATGAAGCTTAGAAAAGTGGCACTAAGAGTTGGCATGTGGAATGTAAGAGCATTGTTTCAGCCAGGAGAACGGGATAACCTGGTATAAAAAATGGATCAACCCAAAGCTAATATTCTAAGAAGTGAGACAAGGTGGACAAACAGCTGAATGTTTACATTGGGAGTGTATTTTGTGAACTTTTCAGGGGGTAAAACTTGAAAAGTTTGTTGATCGTACAGAATTATACAACTGCATGAAATAGCATTTTTCTACCTGACAGCTATTACAGCACAAAATCTTAAGAAAACAGATTGAAAAGGAAATCAATAAAATAATTACCCAACTGTGTTGTCAAAATAACCAATCAGAACACTGACTGCCAGATTGGTGTTGTTTTGACCAATCAGTATCTGTCAAGCTATATGGTCAGCTGAAAAGGCCCAAAGTGAACACAAATTCTTTTTTTCTACAAAGCAACAGTTTTCTTGCTTTGATGTGGATGGGTTCTAGAACAGATTTGCCAATTACACAGATGTGGTCATCTGTATACATTTTGGCACAGTCAGGGTTTTCAAGCAAGTGCAGCCCTACAGCAGAGCTACATTGACTAGTGGTGCTTTTGGATTTTGAAACCCAAGGTGGCTGTGGTAGGGGTAAAACTTGTGAAAGTGGTGTTGCAGTCATGCTGGATAAAGTTGTATCCAAGAGCCTGATAGGACTCTGGGGAGTGTCAGACAGACTAGTGTTAGTCAAACTGGCTGCAAGACCATTCAACCTTGCAATAATTCAAGAGTATGCACCAACTGCAGACAGTAATGAGAATGATATTGTTGCTTTCTATGAGGATCTGAAAACAGCAATGAAACAGGGTAAATCTTATGAAATCATGAAGGTTATAGGTGATCTGAATCCTAAAGTTGAAGAACAGAGAGTTGGAGACACATTTATAAGGGCCATACGAGCTGAGTAACTGGAATGAAAGGACAGATTGGAGGATTGAATGGTGCAATGAACAAGACCTTAGAGCTACAAACAAGTGGTTATGCAGCCACCCAGAAGGAAGTACACATGGAACAGTCCAGGAGAAATAGGCAGACATCAAATATACTACCTTAAGGGAACTAATTTTGGTGGAGCAAATTTTGGTGGATTTGGCAGATGTGTAAAAAATCTGCCAAAATCCACCAAACTGTGTTCCCACTAAAATAACTTCTTTTGTGAATGTTCAAGTCATATATGATATTCACATAGAACTGAAGAAATTACAAAATATACAGTGGGCTAAGAAATGTGATTATGCAAGACTCAAAGAAGACAGCAAAATCAGTCTTGTACACAGTGGAAGTGTATAACAGATTAAAATATCTGGAGGGTAAAGGGAAGGAAACGAGCATCAGGTGGCAAATTTTCCAGGGAGCACTTGTAGGAGTTGCAAGTTACTCCATCAATATAGAACCAGAATATACATGGTTCGATGCCTAAGGACATTTTGATCTGATGGAAGAGAAGAGGAAAGACAGGGTTAAGAATGGTGAAGAGATGTATAAGTAACTTAATGCAAACGTCAAGAAGGAGTTCCATTATACTAAGGAAACATGGCTCGATGAAAGATGTGACAAGATGGGGACGCAGAGACCACAACCACAAGAGGGAAATAGGGAAATACTTCCAGAACTGAGCAAGTCCATCTTCACTGCTCTACCAAAGAAACTTGGAGCAGTACTATGAGAGTTACACAGAACAATAAGGTTAATAGTGAAGATATTGTTAAAAGGGTTGATGAATAGAGCAAAATTAAACCAGATATATCACAGTTGCAGTGTGGCTTTCCTGTGGATAGGGGTTCCGGGAATGCAATATACATGCTGAGAAAGCTATCAGAGAGGGCTATGGAAATGAAACAGAACCTGCATACCGGTATGTGTTTTATCGATCATACCAAGGAATTTGAGAATGTCAACCACAACGAGATGCTGAACATCTTGAGTTAGATCAACCTCAACTGTAAGGACCTGAGGATCATCAAAAAACTGGATTGGAACAAAACAGCAGCAATTTGAGTAGGCAATGTGTGTACAGAGAGGATCTGTTGCAAAAGAGGTTTTTCCACAGTGAAAACCTTCTTTGTAGCCTAAAAATTCTAGACTGTTACGTTGTAGGTACTCTGAAATATGGATATGAGTTTTGGACAATATCCAAAGAAATGGAGGATCCCTCACAAGCAACAGAAGTACCCTTTTAGTCACTCTTAAATCCAATACATAGTAAAGACTTCGGTAAGTGAAAAAGTGCCCTTTGACTGTTTTGCCCCCCCCCCCCCCCCCCCAAGATTGAGATGCTTCCTACGTCCCTGGGAATGAGTATCCTTAAGCTATCATACAAAAGATATCTCCTTACACGGAAGCAACTTTCAACATATTGTCGAGAAGGGGTATTTGAAATTAAGTTTGGAAGCAATATTAAATCCACAAAAAAGCTACAGTATCATGAAAACGATTGGAAGGCAAACAGAAATAATTTCTCAGATGCTTTACTAACATGCAGAAGGAAGTCGGTCACTCTTCTAATCTGTTACTTCCCATACCTACAATACCTTTCCCCTCAGTTATGTTGGGAACCAACATTGGGATTAGTTAGCCGCCACTTGATCCTAAATACATTATAGCGATGCTTAAACCGACACAACTGATTTTTAGGTCGTTTTAAACCGAAGGCGTACATGCAAAGCAACGCCTTTTAATCATTGGAGGAATGGGTCCTAGTTACGTTTTACGCCCATTAGAGCACGTTTGCATAAAGAATTGGACAGTCGTGAACCTACAAATTGAAGCAAGATCGGGATGTGCAGTTTAATAACGATTCTATCAGTGCTGTCGAATTTGTATTCTTAACCCAATGAATTAATCGCTGGAAAATTTTATCGATTAATCAATCAATCAATCGCTTAAAGTTCACCAGACGTATGTTGCAGCATTGAGGTGTGGGGATGGGGCTCCGACGAAAGTTGATAGTAGAGGTCTTAGGGTCTTCCAATACCGCTGAGTAAAATTATAATTTCTTTGGGAAATGACATCTTTATCCAGGAAACTCCATTCCTGTTTAGATGCTTTAGTAAAGATCGGTAAAACCGACCAAACCTGTAAGGAAAGACCAAGACGTAGCAATATATACCTTAAGGTAAACCACGACACTCAAAATACTTAATACGAGGATGCCTATAGCAACACCACTCCAATCTGAATAGTAACCTCCGTACTCCTTGGGTATCATTCAAGCTCGTAGCACCGATGCGCATGGGAGCAACTGCCCTTCAAAATATCGGTGGTTCCTCTCAATGTGGCTTGACAATCAAAAAGTCGCTCTCACATATTTGCGCTTGACTAACTTTTACGCCCATCTAACAAATTTGTACCCTAGAATCCATAATATCCTGGGTATATAAAAGGAGCGATTTGGTTGCTTTGGCCTGAGTACGCTTCTCATTATGATGGTAAATACACACCTTTCATAATTATCAATATACCGACATTGTAGACTACCGGATGCCCTCAACCAGGCCGTGATTCAATCTATATAAAGCCGACGTTTACAAATGAAGTAGAATAAAAAGGGTATCCAATAGAATAGTTTTGATACATACCTCACATAAAAGAATGTAGCCCGACATCTGGAAGTAGTAACGGCAATAATTTGCCGACTTATTAAAGGAGGTGGAAAAGTATATGCCCTGTAAGAAATAAAATCAGTCAAATATCACAAAGGCGGAAGTAACAAAGCGCACAGCTAGTAAGGCGTCTTCGCAAGAGAGGATAGAAAAAGGTACTCGTATCATATTGATTTAATTTTTTGCTTATTTCAATGTTCGATTGATAGATACCTCGAGTATCTTCACTTGACGCTCCAATATCACCACCAAAATACTCTATGAAGCTGTTTACTTCATAAAAAGTCAGGATTGATTTGCTTAAAATTTCTCCTGCTTTGAGTTTATCGAAACAAAAATCGTGTAGTCCTGTGCCGCGATGAAAAAGAATCGAAGAAGGTGACTACCAGAGGTATTGATCAGTTCTTCAAACACGAGAACATAGCAAACAGCAAAAGCAGCACGACCTTCTGAAAACTGTTGTTATTTATTCAAATCAGGGATGTCATCCCTAGGAGAGATTCAATGTTAAATTTACTGGTGTGACTAAGTAGATATATCATCTTTCTATAGAATATTGACAACATCATCTTCCAAGCATTTATGCATAATGATAAGAGCAATTCACAGGTATCAGATTGTTTTCATACACTTGTTTAAGACGTTCATACGTTAGCACATGATGAACGATTTTTGGATAACGGTACTAACATCAAGAAGCAAAGTGACATGTCTGCCAGGTCTGTTGCAGAATAAATGATCTTAAAACCCGTTATGTTGAGAATCGGAAACAAACACATATTTTGTAGCACCTACCTTACCAAAGCTTGAACCGCATCTAAACGCATGTGGGGGATCAACCTGCAATCCGTCTTTGAGTATACCTATCATATGAGAGGTATCTGTTCCATGCCAAAGTAGATATTTATTACCAAGGCTACATCGTTTAGAATCACACTCATCTAATCGTTGCACCCGATACACTCCGAATACTTTCGTTCGACCGGACCCTTGACGATAAAGACGAAATTTGATTGGTAACATTAGAACGGGATTAATGTGAAAATCTTAACGCACTGAATGGGAGATAAAACGGTTTTAAGCAAAGCTGCGGTCGAAAAGAAATGACGAACCCGTTCCCTAAACTTCCGTTACCCTACTGGCTATCAAACTAGTTGATTTACATGCTGTTTGAGGAAGTGGAGTCCAGTGGAGGTCAGTTGTATAGAATAGACTAGACTGGAGTGGATTAAAGTGGAGTGGATTTGAGTGAAATGGATTAGAATGAATTGGATTTGAGTGGAGTGGATTTGATTGGGGTTGATTTGAGTGAAGTGGATTAGAATGAAGTAGATTAGAATGAAGTAGATTAGAATGAAGTAGATTAGAATGAAGTAGATTAGAATGAAGTGGAGTAGAGTGGATAGGAGTGGAGTAGCGTAGAGTAGAGTAGAGTAGGTAGAGTAGAGTAGAGTAGAGTAGAGTAGAGTAGAGTAGAGTAGAGTAGAGTAGAGTAGAGTAGAGTACAGTGCAGTGGAGTGAGGTGCAGTGGGTGGAGTGCAGTGGAGTGCAGTGGAGTGAGGTGCAGTGGGTGGAGTACAGTGGAGTGGGGTGGAGAGGAAAAGATTCTTTATTTAATGCAAATGTATGTATTTATCTTTAAAATGGCAGGCATGCTCCCTTTATAGTGATTTTTTCCAAGGAGGACGGGAAAGCGGGCAGGATGGTACTTTCAGAAGACTTTCGCGCCATAAAACTATTAAGGTATGAAGAGAGGTTAGTGCTCGAAAGTGTCGCATAAAGTGTGAGAGATAAACTTATTAAAGGTAAGTAAGAGCAAGAGCAGGACAACCCCCCAAAACATAATAAGGTTCTTTGAATAACTGACGCTGGCCTTATGGTTCAGTCTCTTAGTGAGGGAAAAAATACATTCTTCTTAATATGCCGAAATATATTCCTCATCTGGATACGAATTGGTCTGGCAGTAACGGTGGAGGAATGCGAAAGTTGAAGACCGTTAATTCAGTGTGCCGATAAAAAAGTGGAGAAGGCAGCCATAGTAGCAAAAGATCTTTTAAACATTGAAAGGACTTGTTTTAGCAATGTGTGGAGATAAAGTTACCAAAGCACGACAGTATGGAGTTTGAGAGTAGGTTTTCTCGCCAAATTTGAAAACAGGAGCCATCAATCAAGTCTCAGTAAAAGGACTCCAAGGAATCTGTTCACACTCACCAAAAGGAGGTAAAAACTAACTAAGAACTAACAATCTGTGAATCAATGAACTAATCAACCAAACATTCTTAAAGCCTGCTAACTGATTATTTCACTAATCAAAAAACTACCAGACACCCATAAATAAACAAACGAACTAACCAAGAATTAAAAAGACAACACCCCAGCTAGTCAATTAACCATAAGACAGCAAAATAAAGACGTTACTAATTTATTCAGAAACAAAGTAATAAACAAGACCGCAAGTCAAATACCCGACAGTAACATCTTCACCAAAACGTACGAAAACAAGGACCAAACAAAAACAAACACTTTTTGGTATGTTAAAAACCCAGTCAATACAGGCAACTGCAGTAGTTGATAACAAACCTCTGTCTCGACTGATGTACTCCAAGATCAGCTGCGTTTCGTCAGACTTCGGATCCATGAGCTCTACCTGTATATCCAAGGCTTGGTAGCAATAATCGAGTGGGTTGATTTCTGCAACGGTAAAAAAGATCGAAATACGTTTTAAGGTTAGTGACGAAAATATTATCATCGTTTCCATTAGAAGGGGGCTCTAAACTAAACACTCTCTTGGGAAAAATGGTTACCAGTTTAAAACGATTGAGAAATTTACGACCCCTCTATAATAAATATTTATTTTATGATTCTCCGAAACTACAACAGCTATGTCTGATCACTGTGTCAGTATTTTGCCTGACATGCGCTTGAAAATGACGTGCTCAGGTTAAATTTCTCCACAATTTTGTCCGAAATGTTTGGTAGTTAAAGGTAGCGTGTCTTCCTCAGAAGGGAAATATAAGCTATTTTGCTCAGTTAGAATAATTAAAGTGGAAGTAAAACTCGTTATCCCTGGCCTATAAATAGCATGTGTTGACCAACTGTGCTTTGGCTATTTTGCGTGGCAACGCACAAGCAATTTCACGTGGAAACAAGGAAACAACGATAAATAGCTCATTCGTGTTAATAATTGTCGACAAGCACCTTCACTTTGTAACTCGTACCGAGGAATTCTTCACTACAAGTTCGCAGTGAAGACATAAGTTACTTTTTAAGAATTATCAAAGAAACCTAGGTTTTTAAAAGTTACCACAGAAAGGGAGAAAGTCATCGCTGCTATTCCAACCCAAGAACGACGCTATCTTAGAGTGCTGCTCTAACAACTTTATGGCTAACAAACCTTTCCCCCTATCCACAAAAAATTCTGAATCTTTCATCGACGGGCAATGACGTAAAGCTCGAAACAATTAGAAGCCAAGCCTCTCTACACAATGTTACCTAATTCTGAGAAGAGTAGCCTGTGGGCAACATCACAAACTACTAACCCATTGTAAGTTTGTTGGGTTTTCGTGATAGAATTTTTATAAAATATCCAAAAAGTACCAGAAAAGAGCAGGTTGCTACAAGGACTGGAATCCAGAACCCAGGCTTTTACAGGGTGTTTCCTGAGAATTTCTTATTGACGTTAAAAAAAGATTCTCTAGTGTTTCTCTACCAACTGATAAAAACACCAACATCCAGCTCTACGCAAATTAAAGGTCAACCTCTCTTCACAATGTGGTTAAATCTTAAGATGTGCAGCTTTCTAGATACATCACCAATCCGTAGTCCGTTTTAAGTTTGCAGGTTCCGATGAAAAAACTTAAAGAGAGGTTTAAAATATAGGTTATACCAAAAGTAAAAAAATTTGAAAAAGGACTGTCAGAAAGAAAGCAAACCCTACCATACTCATTAATTTCATCTAGCATAAGATTTCCTTATGGTTATTCTGATTAGGAAAGTACATATACCTTTGTGTCTGTGCTGTGCAGCTAGTAGCAGCTGACTTGCATGTGACAGTTCTACCAGTTTTCTAACACGCTTCCTTTCCTTGTCAACATCAGAAGTTCTATTCAATGGTCTGATTCTTTCAAATCGGTAGTTAATTGGTGGCACCATCATGTAGTACTCGTTACTTACTAACGCGACCTAAGAATGAAAAATAACAATAATACAATAGATTATCTATAGGTATGTTTACAGTTGTCTCCATTACTGTCAAGATATTTACCAAATTTGACCTAGAAGATGTAAGAATTTTTATATTAATAACTTGACTTAATGAGACCAAATTACATTTGCATTTAGCGTTGAAAGGAGAAGGAGGTAAGAATATCGTTTGTTTAGTGCGGAACGTTTGTCTTAAACATATTCCTAATCGGTTGTGTAGACACATGGTTCTACATGGTTAGGCTCTTTAAGATAAATATCACCGTTTCAATGCTGAGAATTGTCTGGTGGATAGCTATGGTTTCAATTAGCGAGAATTGACTCTCACCTTCCTTGTCAAGTACTCTCATTCCTTTCTAGTCTTTTATCGTCATAAAAAGGTATATGTATATTAATTACATTAGGTACGTAGATGTATTATTACAATGGTTTTGATTACCTTATCCATCGTCATTAGATATTATATGACTGGGAGTAATAGATGAGTTTTTTTAACAATTAGAAGTCATGGCTGCGTGATTCTCAAGATACGAATGCAGGCTCACTTGACGCATATATTTGGGGAAGGAGGTTTTCTGCTTTCCCTAAAGGGGATGGATGACATCATTAAAACATTTTTTGATTAAAATACTCTTCGAATGATACATGTTACAAACTGTTTCTAAAAAGAGTGTCAACAGATTGTAGAAAAAGAGCATTTGAAGTAAGTTTCCTTCACTTTTAATGAGATTCACCAAAGTGATTTCCTCTTGCTCTTTGTCAATTCGGACCTTTTTTTCACTAGAATTATAATTTTGGAGACGGAAACTGGATAGTCTAGTCCTTGCAAAACGGGTCACAATAAACTATACCCTTCTTTAAAAGCAATGTTTGTAAGAAACAGGTGGCCCCAATCTCTCGAAAAACGAATAAAGGGTCCTTTCTGAAGAAACTTTTTTCCAGAAATCAACAGAAAAAATTGCAAAACAAGAAAAACCGGAAACGACTTTAAGCATTTAAAAAACGGAAAACGATACATAAGCTTTATTGCTGACTTTCAGCTTATTTACGAAAAACGTAAATAAAAAGAAGACAAGGATTTGTTTGGCGCCCTAGCGCCCTAGAATTTATCCTCAACATTTGAGCCTCAGCCAATATTTTGTGCAGCATGTAAAAAAGGTGTGTGCGTTACAAGTCTATGAATTGGCTGTGGTATGCTCCGCTACCTTTAATGAACAGGTCCCTCTGCTGATCAAACAGTTGAATACCATAAGCAAACGGAGATTGTATCGTTTAGTAGCACGGGTTATAAATCTCTTAACACCCTACAGATTATGAAAAAGCTATCATAACGTATCACGTGATAATCAAAAAATAACTCACTAAAGTTTTGAAAAGAGAAGAAATACATTTGGAACTTTATCACTTGTATTTAAAAAAGAGCATGGCTGTTCAAATAGGCCAAAGGGGTAGCCTGGCACTTAACCAAAATTTGAGAATTGGAGTCTATCCCGACTTGACAAACCGAGTTAGATGTGGTGACACAGTTGGCGGCGGCTCAACTCTTGGGTTTTTTTCACAAAATTTTCTTTCCAAATATACGGCCTTCAAACTTTCTAACCTTTACTGCCCATCATTTTGACACAAGAAAATCAAATTGCCCTTAAAATGTCAGTTCAAAATATCTGACTGTTGTAAGCTATGTTTTCTTGAAACTACTGCCCCTGAAGCAGCTTTACTTG
Organism: Carybdea cf. marsupialis auct. non (Linnaeus, 1758); assembly: GCA_010016065.2. NCBI lineage: Eukaryota > Metazoa > Cnidaria > Cubozoa > Carybdeida > Carybdeidae > Carybdea > Carybdea cf. marsupialis auct. non (Linnaeus, 1758). Next base: position 16,873 of record JAAAKL020001553.1, on the reverse strand, counting down.
ATCAAGAAAAGAAAAGAAACGGATGGGATTCCTTTGGAGTACTTAAGCATATCGAAAACAACTTTCAATATTTGATAACTTTTTCATATAACTGTTCTAAAAGTAGGATTTTGTACTTATGAAACACAAAATTGCTACCGAACTAATTTCACTACGTTTCACCAACAAACTGCCATGTAGCCAGAGTCAACTTCCTGGCCTTCACAGTTATCAAAAGATATTCTTTAAGGGCCCACCCCCCTATTTTGATAATCTGTGTCCCTGAACCCCATGTAAAATGGGGTTAACAAAGAGATCTACTCACGGAGAAAAGTAAAAATGCTATTTTACAAATGGGAATTGTGTAAGCACCGCACGCTCAATATTTGGCTAAGCAAATGTTTCCGTTATAATTAAAATACTAACGAGTTCAAGCAATAGAAAAACTATTTTACAATATAAAAATTTACTTCTTTCAATTTATTATGAGGCCACTACGAAGAACCTTTATTGACTTGACGACGTACTTTGGAATAGATTTTTGGAGCTTCTGCGTCAAGTTTGATATCCTTTCCTTCCAGAGACTTGAGCAAAGACCTGTAAAAATGATGTAAAAACGTGGATTATCTAGGTATAAATCCATATACAGAACAGAAGAACGGGGAAACAAATTAGAAGAGTTTGCTGTCGAAGTGTTGTAAATCGATGATTTGCTGAATCTGCAAAAGTTTTATTATTATTTCTTACAAGCTAAGGTAGCTTCTTGACGGCCACGTATATCCACAGCCCGTGGATTTTAGCATCACTTTACATGACAGATTTGTTCCACTTAGATTTCCTGTTTTATGATCCTTTACGCTTGAGCTTCTGTTGGAAGAGTATAACGTAGTATCATGGTACAACATGGTGATTTAGGATAACGTTGATATTAGCTATTTCTATACTACGAGTTATAAATGTGTAGTCGATGCCACCATTGAAGAGGGCAAGTAACAACAGAATTTCGCTGCGTTTGCGTGCCGAAGGTGCGACATGGCCAGAGAATGTGGATGTACATGGATCATTTTTACGGTTAGACGCTAGTTAGCGATCCGAGTTTGCGCAGTATACGAAATAGTCATGCTTACGTGAATCCTTATGAAGAGTGAAAAACAAAGAGCTGTAATGCCATCGTTACTTCCGTCGGTTACTTAACCTCACATTTTGTTCAATTTTTGTCAATTTAAATGGGAGAAAGTGAGGCAGTTGATCAGGGATTTCTTCAGATAAATGCGTAAGGCTTGTTACAATCTTAAAAAGTGGGTTTCGAAACGACATTTTCACATATTAAAGTACATGTACGAAACTAGCTCCACATAACCCCTCAAATCATAGTTTCATATACAGAAGTCCCCCCCCCCCCCCCCCCCCCCCCCCCCCCCCCAACCAACAAAATCCTCCTCAAAACATCAAACTCCAATACCTACCCGATCGATCTGATCTACTAACCTGCTCTTCTATCACTTATTATATTT
>JAAAKL020001553.1:0-15370 GCA_010016065.2 Carybdea cf. marsupialis auct. non (Linnaeus, 1758) | reverse complement strand
CAGAAGTCCCCCCCCCCCCCCCACACACACACACACACTGAATAGGGAATAGTGAACGTTTGTACCAACCGCCGATATTTTTGTTAAGTTCTTAAATACCAACGCTAGCTTCTAGATCTTTGAGTAGCAGGGACTAAATGTTAGCAGTTGGATCCTTATTTGACCAAGATATTGCAATATTTACGAGGGAAGTTAAAAATACTTGGTACAACGAGGTATACATTACTTGGCATAAAGCCACAACACAACATAAATGGGGGCCATCAAAACCCCACGTAAAACAGCTATTATCATATAGAGGGGTGGGGTGGGGTTGTGAGCCATTCTCGAAAAACTGTTATTTAATTTTTGTTCTTAGAGACTGAAATAATATAATATTCTCTGGCTCCATGACCAGAACAGCTCGTGAAATGTGCGTGTTTTACCTACTTTAAGCATCGAGGTAAGATACGGTTCAAAACGTGTGCTATTTGAAGGTGTATACAGTGGCACACTGTGATACAAATTTGGTGACCTCACAGCTGGCTCTTAGTGGAGTTGCCTTACTTGGCAGGTATAGAAAATGTCGGGATCCTCTAAATCTTGTTAAAGGCAGTTAAATAGTAAAAATCAAAATTTGGATTTTGATTTGTAATTGAATTAAAGAGCACGAACTCAAGAGTGATGTGTTGTGCGACGTGTTTGTAACTGAATCCATGAGACTGAACAAGTTTCCAAGGCACCCTTAATACAAAGTATGCCCCATGATGGACAGTGATCTTTCTTTCTTTGACAGGAAATTATAATCAGTCCGAGGCTCGAAGTTAGACAGGTACAGTGAGCGACACAAAAGCAAACATACGATAGGAGTTTCACATCTTGCTTTTTTGATAATAGTGAAAGTAACAAAGCAGTATACAATCGGCCAATAAGTTAAATTGCCATGTGTAAAGGACATTATTTCGCTCAAGAACATCATAGAACAGCTTATTTCAGACATAAAAACGAGTTAGAGGTAAGCGTGTGTTTTATCATGTTTCCAACAAATTGTTTGGGTCAGGCTCACCAAAGAAGCGGAGTATGTTGACGAGCCTTTGCTTTGTAAATCGTTAGAATCTAGCACTAAAGGTGAGGAGAAGTAAACGACGTCTACTCTTAAAAAAGCCTACATTAAATCAACAGGTTCAATATTTGATGGGATCAGGATTAAACGCGCAGTTGCAACGTGGTGCCCCTTATGTGATCGCAAAACATTACATTATACACAGGCAACCACTAGCTACCAGAGCGCCTTGCAACTGTTCTCACCCAACTAGGGAAAATTACCAATCATTTCAAAATCATGTGCACTGAAAACGAGGTTGTGTAGATCATTCTGCAAGGACAGGAGGCTGATTTTGATCCCGTGGAAACTTGATTCTCCGTGTTTTCGAATTATGCGAGGAAATACACGAGTTATTACCGAGGAGAAAGAACAGTGAATGAGTGGAACTCCTGGTTTCCAATCAGTGGATTGCTAGGTCGAGTTACGTCAGTGACATTCTGTACGCCTTAAAATACTAAACAGCCAACTTGAAGGGAGAAAAAATTGCGTTATGATTGTCCGTTGCTGTACTTATGGCAACCGTGAAACTCCTAAAAGAAAAAATTTAGTTTACTTTATAATGACGGTTGTTGGTACGTATTAAACAATCCTATGACAGAAAAAGTGAACTGTTTGCTAAGGAAATTACTGAACATCTTCAGTTGCTAACTGATCAGTTTACAAATGTATTTCCGGATTCGATGCCCAGTCCTTCACATCGGTTCGTAATCAATTCCATTTCTCGTTGGATGGTCTTAACAACGATCACATTGCACAGGAATGGCTGGCAAGATCACATCAAGACTCTGGAGCACCACGCTATTTTTCAAGTTACTAAGTCATTGTGGTGCTTCTGGATCCAAACACTTCAATCATAAATGTGGGTCAAAGAGGAAATATGTCTATAGGTGCCATACGGGTCTCGATATTCATGCGGTCTTCCTCAATGGTCACACTGACAAAAGAAGGTCACACTGACAAAAGAAGGTCACACTGACAAAGGAAGGTCACATTGACAAAAGAGGGTCACACTAACAAAAGAAAGTCACACTGACAAAAGAAGGTCACACTGACAAAAGAAAGTCACATTGGCAAAGAAGGTCAGATTGACAAAACAAGGTCAGATTGACAAAACAAGGTCACATTAACAAAACAAGGTCACATTGACAAAACAAGATCACATTGACAAAACAAGATCACATTGATGAAACAAGGTCACATAGACCAAACAAGGTCACATTGACAAAACAAGGTCAGATCGACAAAACAAGGTCACATTGACAAAACACGGTCAGATTGACAAAACAAGGTCAGATCGACAAAACAAAGTCAAATGGACAAAAGAAGGTCACATTTACATAACAAGATCACATTGATGAAACAAGGTCACATAGACAAAACAAGGTCACACTGATAACACAAGATCACATTGATAAAACAACGTCAAATTGACAAAAAAAGGTCACGTTGTCAAAACACTAGTCCAGAGAAATGCCGGACGGTATGAGATGTACTGACGTCCAGTGGTGTATTTAGATACTGGCTAACGTAACGATTACTCTCTATTTCTAGTACATGCTAATGAAGGACTTATTTATTCGAGGGGAAAAAAATCATACGGGGACGTGCTGAACCCTGTTCATGTAGAGTGATAGTTAGTGTCACTTTTTGGGGAAGTGTGGGGAGATCTTTCCCGAATCCAGTGACTAACTTTTTATGAATAATTAACTGAACTCCTTTCCATAAACTGATTGTTCGGCTATTAAATAAAAGCAAAAATACAGGGTCTGCCCTTTTCTTGGGTGTAGCGGGGAAGTGTTCTATCAACTGTTTTCATAACTGATACTGTCTTAACTCGTTTGAAGTTACACTTAATCGGCTAAAATGTTCTTCATCGTACACCTCATGTTCCTTCGTTTTAATGATTATTAACTTAATAGATAGATTTTTAAAGAAAATTTGGTGGATTGAAAGCCTTTTCTTCACAAAATGAACGCAGCTAGATAAATTACATACATGCATATCTGTAAAAATGTGGCGGTTGGAAACAATTCTCTTCCTAAAATCGCAGAACGTTTTACTAGTTTTAGTTATACACGAATAAGGTTAACCAAGTTGAGACGGTAGTTAACTGGAGAGTGCATCATCAATATGTCAACATCGATTGGCATCTTTATCAATATGAATCGAATACTTGTAAGCTCTGATTAGTGCATTCGGTTCCCTGTACCTGGGTGGTTGCCTTATATGGCGGTCATATCATAAATGGGCGTTATTTTATTGTGTTCTTGGTGTTTGGCTATTTGTCAGACAGTTGGTTGCTATTCGCTGTGGTGTGAGGACCAATGAACTCTATTTGCTACCCAGGATACCGAAGCCACTTATCAACTAGTCTGACATTCCCAGGTTTGTAATGTCAGTTTGTATCTTGCTGTTTAATATTTCCCTATCTTACTATTTTCGTATTATCATTTGTAATTCAGACCAATTTAAACCATCAACATAAGGAAAAGATAAAGGAAAATCGGAAAAATTCTATTTATTCCCTGTGTTACTTGAAAGACCACTTGGAAGTACCCTTTATTATCTATGTTGAGATTGAGTTGCGTAGCGAATATCCTAAGCAAAATTACTTGTGGGCTTATGTGGAGCCTACAATACTTACTCTATTTCGTCCAGAGCCTTCATCGCTTTCAGTAGGACATCGCGAGATATCAAGCCAAATGGCAAGTAAGACGAGTTCCATTCGTTTTCTCGCTCTATACAGGTCTTTATGTTGCTTGGATCAACCTGTCAAAGAAACAATGACAATTTAGCTACTGAAAAATTAACACGTTAAAGGGCATAAAGTCTCTCAGTGGAAATGAATTGTACATGCTTAACAGCACAACTATGTCTGATGGTGTCTACTACTGTCTATCGGCGTTCAATGTAGCTTTAGATATGCAGTCAAGTGCAGCACACGATAGTTCAATATTTCCCCAAATATTCTGTTTCCAACCTATCCTACCAGATCATTCTTGCGTTATATAAATATTTTCTATTCAGTTTATCTAAAAGTCTGCTTACATTTGCTAAGTAAAACTAATTCAATCTTGTGCCCTCCAGAGGGTTGTAAGTCAACTACGACTTTGGGCTTAAAGGGCGGGCTTAAAGTGTGTCGACTTCTGCAAGGCAATTTCGGTTCTGTATAAGCATTTTCCTCAATTCAACATTTTTGAGAGGTGACAGAATTGTAAACACTTACAAAAGCAAAGAGAGAAATATAGCCATTTGTTTATTTCACAATTTGAGCTTAAAATTCTGGTACCGAGTTCATTTCTGCTTGAGAGCGAAACTGTTTAGCGAACCTTTAGAAGCCTGTTTAGCTTGAGAGCGAGCGTACAAAGTGAAAAGCTAAGAACAACTTAGCGGCCTGAACCCTTCCAGAAGCGCTGCATTATAGCTACTAGATAATATAACATTCCTGTCAATCTGTATTGTCAGTGAAAAAAAATTACCCATTTTTTACCATTCATATAGCCAAGGGCCTACTAGGAGCAGAATACAGATTGGTCTTCTGGGGTTGTTCAAATCTAGAAGCTCCCCAAACTTACCTATGACGAAATATTGGCTACACGTGAGTTTTGATAGAAAGGGAAGTCTTACTTGAATTAATGGTGATCACAAAAAGAACTGCAATCTACTTTCTTGTTCATGAATCTATTCAAAACCAAATCTTGTAATCAATCACAACTCTTTCCACGTAAGAAATACTTTTCCAACACTCATAATCAATATTTGGTCACTAGCCTATCTTTGAAAATGATGTCAAATTTTTTCTACGTCTTCTGGAACTTGACTTGTGGTTAGCTTTCTTGCAAGGGTCGTCAATGATCCGAATTGCATGCGAGTCAAAATACGCATCAAACACGTACTACTGACGGTCAATGAGTGTGTACAAACGTTACAGAATTGACGAAGGCGCCCATCATTACGTATTTCGAACCCATTTGTTAGAAAACCCGCTACTTTACCTACTAAATGGTCTTAATATTCGAGGTATCCATTACCTGGTGAAATTTACAACAGTGTACACTGATGCAATTTTCCATATATTTGTGTGCACAGGTTTTTGCATGATCGACTGACATGAAACGACAGTGGCCTTTACTCCATTTTCCCTGGGTTTACCTCTTCATAGTCACTACTCAAGTCTTCAGCGTCTATTTTCGATATCTTTCTGAGCACTTCAAGTGCTTCCTAGGTTGCTTCTGTGAGAATTTGTATACTAAGGCAAGGGGTAAGCAGCTTTACAAGGTTGGGGTTTTTGGAAAGACTATCATTCATAAACTACATGAAATATACTTACAAAGTCTTCTATGAATTCCTTTACTGACTTTGGGAGTTTCGAATCTGGTGTCTCCCACTCGCTCAAGTCTTTAATAACGTCTTCTCGACGGTGGAGCATTCGCTCTGGATTTCTTTCAGGTTGAAGTAAACCGTATTTCTTGTATTGTCTTTCAAACCTTAACAAATTAATACCAAACGACGGTTTTATCAACTGACGTATGACTATATTTAATGACTTGAGGTATTTTACCATGTCCAACTCGTAGTCAACAGCAAGTTAACAATACATTTCAATAAAGCTGCACACCACTAGCAAAATAAAATATGTCAGTTATATGACAAATCAAAATCATCGTTGCCTACAGCATCACGCTCCATCAAAAATACTTGGCACTATTTCTCTTAGATACCTTACTTGCGTAACTCAACAATAATGCGAGATTTCCTAAATCGCGTTGCTACACTAACGCAAGAACGTTAAGGTTTGCTTGCCATTTAACTAGAAAGGCGATTGCAAACACCCAGGGGAGGATCCAGAGGGTTACTGTCACAGGTATTATTTTATGGTAATAAATGTAATAAATGCTGCCTTGAAATTTTACCCTAACATTTAAGAAATGCTGATTGAAGTATTGCTTGGCATTCACATGTGCAGACAGCACATTGCAATGCTGAGTTTTTCGTCTCCTGTTGCAGCATATCTCAACTGTTGATTTCTGTTGATATTGTTTACACTCCTGGTATTCTTTATTGTATAGAATTATGGGGTACTGTCCCTTCATGGTTTATAGACATCAAGGATTAATATATCTATCCATTTTAGGTTAATCTGACCTCTTGATATACTAGTAAATGTTTGCAAGACCTAGTGAAGATTCCCACCAACCCATTGCAGTAATTGGGAACTAGCCCCCAAGTCGCCCCAATAACTGCGTTGGTGCTCACAATCAACTATTTTAATCTTCTTGTGGATCACGTGTGCTAGTTTAGGAAAAATTAACAAGAAGTAACAATATTTGCAAAATCATCTCCAGTTTGGCCTCCAGACCCTTCACCAGTAAGGCCTGCAATAAAGTATACCATGATTTTATCCTATGGAATTAACTTTCTAAATATCTTTGTATGGAATCTATCATACGTCTAATGACATGTTACCATCATCTCAGATGGAGCATTGCAATGGGAGATCAAATGAACACGCAAATCTATTGGGGTTTTTATGTGATCCATTTGCTGTGAAAAGTGAACCATGGTCGGGAGGGGGGGAGCATTGTCGGGAGGGGGGAGCATTGGAAAAATATCCTTTTATGTGCGTATCTGCTCTATTGAGGGCTCTATGTGATTTTAATAATTCACTTTATATGCCTACATTGAATTTTGAGGTACATTTTCACATGTAGCAAAACAGGTTGTAAGCTACATTTACACCCCATCACCCCTTAAAATGCCCCCCTTTTCTGCGCAATGTGCAAACTAAGGTCTGGGAACTTTTCTGATTCTGATAACAGAAGTGCGTTTTTGCACACTTTTAGTGCCCAAGTTCCACGGCCTATAACTATCACAATTTGAATGAAAGATTTAAACAAATTACAGCCTCTTCAATCTGTAGCATAAATGTCACGACATGACGCTATTTTTTCTGACTGTAGGTAGCTCCTGAAAGTGGTTGAAGTAGCAGTGAATGTTTCTGCAGTTTAGATTTTCAAGTAGGATACGGTAGTTGAAGAAATGGACCACTTTAGCAATGTTTTTGAGTCATCATCCATCACACATGGCAAACTTAAACTGACTCGCCTCCAAATTTTTACTATGTGGCCGCGAAACTATAAATTGAGCGAACGTCATAAACAACAGAGACGATGACGACATTTCGAATTTTATTCGTGCATGCACCATTGGGGTTTCAAAACCGAATAACAATCTTTGCAGATCTTTAATCTTTCGATCAATACCTTGATTGTAAGTGCTCTTCGATCAATCCCTAGATTGTAAGTGCAAGTTAACAAACAAATATACTATGCTACAACAATTGGGAATGGTAAATATGGACAGCGTTTAGCGCCTGATGTTTGGAATCATGGAATCATATTCCCCTCCAATGTTGGACCAAGCCGACAAACTGTTCCGACAAAACTCGATTATTTCAGCATTTCACCAATTATTCAGATGTATGATTACACTATAGGTATTGATAGGAATGTTCCTACTCCTGAGTCTGGGAAGGCTAATTCACACAACTTCATTTGTTTTGTTTGAAGATGAAAGCATTTCACCAATCACTTTCAATAACAACAACGCTGCAGGCACGTAGCAAGAACATCGTTGCTTTTTGTTGGTTTTTTTAGGGGGGTGGGGGTGTCCAACTTCCTCACGGGGAGCAAAATCGGGCAGAAATTCACCTTTTCGCTCGGCAGTTTTTTCAGGGGGGCAAGCTTCGGTATTCGATATTTGTCTTTTTGTGCTCTGAGATCATCATAATTTACTAGAAATTTTTAGATAATTATCTGCTTATTTAAAAGTGAGGGCCTTGGTGCCAGTGCAGTTTGGTTCTTCCATACACTATCCTGGTAAACAGCGAGAGGCCGTATTGCATTATGATCTTTTCGGATGCTCAACTTAGTTATCTTCTGTCATACAAGAGAAAAGTAACGCTGATCGATACACTGGATTAGACAACCTGTTCCCCAAGTTTTCCTCTAAATGGGCGTGGTTCATAAGACAATGCCAAGGGCCATTCACCCGCTTCCAAGCCACTGTCAGATTTTAGGCTTGATCCGCCACTGAACACCATGTCAAGAAAATTCATTACACTAGAGTACTTGATGGATATTAAAACAACTGACGATAACCTGTGTATCGGGTAGACACGGAAAATAACACTGACATGTGGGTTCGGAGATGTCTGTCGTTCAGTACAAGTGCAGCGAGCACCTTTAAGACCTATAGGACATGTATACAGTAACGGCTTTAAAATGCTTCAAATCGTCATTAAATTGCAATTAAAAAGAGTTTGTATCCTGTTCGTTGAAAGCGGTTGTTTATTGCCCTAATCTCAGCTATAAAATGGGTCTTCTGTATTAATGTCCGACAAACAAGTATCATACAAAAAACAGAATCGTCAACAAAGTGTTTAAGTCTGCATCCCATCAGGTAATGATGATCATTCTGCCTAACGTTCATTGCAGTTACGCGATCAACTGCTTGTTTATCTACTGGCTTGTCAAGTAGCCAGTCAAAAACTGTGATAAGGTTGAAGGCTTATAAATGAAAATGAAAATTGACGGTTGCAAGTTACAGTTATATTAAGAAACTTGAAAATTATATCTTACATATTCCCGTCTTCTTACCACAGAACTAGGACGTTAAAACTACGCAAAATAAGACCTTCTCCTACCTGTCCAGATTTTTCCACTCGTTTCCTGTCTTGCTTTTAAAAATCTTTGTGAACTCTGCCACGGCCTCTGTTGGATCATTGAAAGGTGTCCGTTGATGCTGTCCGTCATCTCCGAATCTTCCCCAACGATTGAACAGGATCCATAAATTTTTACCTTTTTGATGAATGACCTAAAGAGGAAACATTTATGATAACGAATTCAGTGTCATGGAGTAGTGTTTGTATAAAAAGAAAACTATGCCGAATAATTCATTTGTAAAACAAAATTATACACGACGGCAAAAGGCTTTAACGACATTTGTTCGAGTGGGCATATGTCAACAAGTAAGGTGCAGTTCTGTGAGTGTCTGCCACTCACGTCATTTTGCTTATGAGAGGAAAACGGATTCCCATTCAAAAGACTAGAAGATCAAAGATGTTCGCAATGCTATAAAAAGACAGATGGTCTTTTGCTTCCCTTCATGTTTGCGGAGAGGGCAAAAGATACCTACGAATTAAGCTCTCGGGTCTACATTCATTTCGATTTTTGAAAACCGTTACTCCGTTACACCGAAGATCGAATAAAGCCAAGAAAAAAAATCGTACCTCACCGAATATTACTGAAGCCTAAAGCCGTCATCAACGAACATTCTAAATAAAACTATTATGTAAGTAAATACTGATAATTGTATGTAGTGGGAACTTAGAAATTATTGTTAATAATAATCATTGTATTTGTCTCGTTACTGTTTCGTCCGCTTTCCGCAACTAAATGTTTCAACCTTTGCAGCGACTCCGTAACATCAGTTACGAGCAATTTTCTACTAGTTAAACAAATGAATAGCTGTTACAAAAAAGCAATTATTCTAACACTTTCACTGGCATATGCTGGCAGGTATAGGCTGATTAGGCTCGAAAAACTTTGCTTTACTCCATTTAAGCAATGCAAGTCTAAGTCGTTGACGACGTACGGTCGCCATCTTGCAACTTTTAGCAGTAGGCAAGAAGCATACGCTCTATGGGCTATTGAAATGGTCTAGATAAGACGTTTCTGTCTCATATTATGATATTAAGATACCTCAATAATTAAAAATTCAAGGTCCCCAAACCATAGAAACCGTATTGAAGACCCTGAAAAGATAAAGACATCGTGGTGTGGCCTTACCTATGCATAAATTATTTCGCCCTACAACCTCGGGGTGTGCGCAAACAATTCTAAAGACCCATTTCAATGTACAAGTACTATGATCAATCTAAGCTTAAAATAAGGTCTAAGATTCCCATAAGTACTAGTTACTAAATAAGTACTAGTAATGGAGGGGGGGGGGGGGGGCGGTAGAGCTAAGCAAACATATTTTAAGCACGCCAGACATGAATTAAATACAATAATAGAGACAATGAGTAACGCTCTATCCCTCAGACTGTTCAGAGTTCGTTAAATAACCCGTCTATCACCGAGTTTTCATTTTCTTGTTAATAGGCTTCACAATGTATTTTTTCTGCTTCTAATTCTTTCTTTGTAGACAATACTTCAGCTTTAACCACTCGTGTCACAATTCTTAATTCTACCTATTCATGTTCATTTTGAAAGGGACTACTGGACACCGCAAATGACGAGCCTGTCCCCCCACAATCTCTGTGGATAACCCCAAATGTCCCCCTGCCCCCCACCAAACACATGTAAATGTTATCAATTATATATATAATATCAGTTAATTCGACAGTGCAAGTAAAACATACTTGAAACAAATACAATATAAAAATTAAGCTTCCTCTTGAGGGAAAAAGATCACAATTTAAAAAAATAACATCTGGCTTCGTAAACGACCTTCGTCTTTTGGATGGCTACATGAAACGATAGCAATCATTTGGCCCTTGTTGGTGCATTTGCATTTTTATTTTCTATTAGAAACTATAGCTATTTGAGAATTCAAGTCTGTTATAAAGCTACAGTTGGTAATTAGTGAGCATTGTACGCAATTTTTGTAATCATGCATATAGGATGTACTCGGAAAAAAGCTATCTTGACGGAGGAGACAAATCGCTGATGTACTACTTTCAAAGTTGCTTGACAGCTAACCTTTTATGCTACTTATTGGATCGTTTAAAATGGAGCCACTCTTAATCTTCAAGCCTTCAGTTTCTGCGAAAGCTGAATAAAAACCCTTCAGTTTCGTACAGCTACGAATCTTAAAATTACTGATAAGACTCTTATGTTTTCACCTTTTGGTAAAATAGCATGCTATTGGTATCCTTTGAAAGTAAATGAACTATATCTGTTCATTAATCTCCCTATATTAGAAATATAAGTATCCACACGGACATGACACCGAATGTAAATCTCGTTAAAATTGAAAGGTAATGTTTGATCCGTGTGCTATAACTATCTTCATTATAGTTCAAAACACTCGCCCTGTCATCATCGAATAATATCAACGTACGAGAGAAAATTGCTTGCTACGGAGTAAGAAACAGTGACAGTGCTGACTAATTTGTTACTACAAGCAGCTGATACAGCGCCGACAATTATTGTCTCTTTTTAACTAGACCATTTGCTCTTGGGGCAATTCCGCCGAATTTAAGTAACTCTGTGATAAAATTTACACAAAGGCAAAAATATGACATAATCACTCCGGAAAAAATCAGGTGTTATCAATATTGCCGGTACTTAGAAGTTTAAACGAGCTGACAGAATGAATTATCTGAAAGATTTGAGGCGAAATCGAAAAAAGGTCATTAAGAAACATCGCTTGGGTAATACATCTTCCATATTGAAAACTGAGCCCGCTTCCTCTGTTGGTGAGCGATTCAATTTGAGAGATACTAAATGGTAGACGCATACAGTCACTATCCTGTCAGCTCTTTTATCCCTTCCTCGTTAGTTATTGACCTAGGAATAATTTATAGATATATATTTCCTGCTTTCGAAGGGTCTGAAATTCACGATTACACCAAAGGAAATAGGTAGGGCCTGTATGAAAAGGGATATGGAGGCGTTTGCACGGAGGCTTCGTTTACGTTGGTTCCTTAGGGATCAGGAAATAGTTGATTGAACTCGTTTTGCTCCAAAATTCACCTTTAATCCTAGGAATACAGATGGAGCAAGTTAGTGCATATACATACAGATGGTGCTGTTTATGAACAAAATTGAGGATGACATAATGGCCACACGGGTCGAGGGTTCTCACTACTTCAATCTTCACCCTGCGGACAAACAAGCTCTTACAAGGTTACAAAATGACAAGGGCACTGTTTTAAAGCCAGCAGATAAAGGCGCCGCTGTCGTAGTCTGGGATTGTAATGATTACTTATCAGAGGCCGATAGACAACTATCAAACACATCTGTTTATTTATAATACAACAGCGATCTCTCGGTAGAAATAGGTAGGCGTATGAAACAATCACTTAATGACCTAAAAGATTTCATGTCAGAGGTTTTGAGATGTTGTGTCCCCAAAGTTAGGCAGATTTATCTCCTGCCCAAGATCCATTAACGTCTCTGTGATGTGACTGGAAGGCCTGTTGTCTCAAACTCCAGCTACCTCACAATGACAATTTCAGACTTTTTAGACTTTCACCTACAGCCATTATCTCAAGGAGTTAAAGTTGTATCGGATTTCCTGCTTAAATTATACTGCCTCCCTAGCTTACACGAGAGTAGCATCTTGTGCACTATAGACGTCGTGGGACTTTACTCCCGCATTCCAAATGAAGAGGGCCTGGAGGGGCTAACATTGGAAAAGAGACCTGACAAGGGGATTACAACTAATACATTATGTGCGGAGTTCGCATTTTCCAATAACTACTTTGAACATGATGGTTGCTATTTCAAACAAATAAGGGTTAGGGCTACAGGTACAAAGTATCCACCCCCTTATGCCATTTTAACATGGGGGCTTTGAAGAAAGAGAGATGGGCTAGTGTTTGGCTACATTATATCGATGACAATTTTACAGTGTTGGATCACGGGGAGGCAAAGTTTTTAAAAAGACAGGCATTCCGAGTGAAAAGGGTTTGTAAAGACCCTGGTCTCTTCCAGGCTAGATGCCAAGGGTCAGAGGGCTGGCTTAGCAAAAATTGATACACGATACAAATTGTCGAGGATCAAATCGATCGCGCCAGAACTAAGGATAGAGATGAGCTGGTGAGAACAAGTTAAAAGATAACTCGATCGACACTTTAGTATTGAAGTATCATCCGGCTTTTAGTGGTGAAGTACACACAATATTGGAGGTAACAGTAATATTTTAGAATGCCATGGGGAACAGCGACGAGTTTTTAAGTATAAACCTATTATAGCCTTTCCCAATATCAAGATACTTCAAGATAAGTTGGTTCGGAATAGGTTAGCTATTTTGAGGGAGGCATAGTCGAGGTTGGGTGTGCGGGCTACAAAGATCGCCATAACTGCTCATTTTTCAACTTAATTCTGGAAGCGAAATCAGTCTAAAATAGGGATACGTCTCATAAACTTTATATTCGCTGTAGTCCTCTGGATGGTAATACTAGGGGAGTGGTTTATCTTCTGAAATCTAAACATTACGCTAGACAATATCGAAAGTTTTCAAAACTCAAGCTAGAAACGAAACCTTGTACTGTCGGCCCGGGCAGTGTGCTTGACCACTTCTTTTCCGATCCTCGTAATGATATGGAGGTTTGGTTATTTTACCTTACTAACCATCATTAAAACGAGATAGAAAATTATAAGCGAAAGAGTCATCTTGGTAGTATAATTGGAAATTTTTCACCGGATAGTTGGAACATAAGAATAGTTCCACTCCCTGCACTTTAGGTTGAGTGTTTAAGGATTGGTATTGATTTCACCTCACGATTTAAGTGTGGCTAACAATGGGCATCTAACAAAGCCGAATTAATAATCTACTTGCTATTCAATTACTAAGGCGTTTTACTTGTCCTTATACTTATTGACAATAAAAGAGTTCCCTTCACGACATTTCCAAACTAGCATAAAAAATTTGTCTAGTAGGTTACATTGGTCAGCGGGTACATCTGCCATTATAACCTTGCCTGACTTGAGAGGAGCGGTTTAACCGCGGTTACCGTTGAACTGAAGTGTAATTCAATGTGGTACCTCATAACCAGGGGGATCATTATAGTTGAGTGGTATACTATGCCAGCAATTAGTGAACGGGGGTATTAATTAATGGGGTCTGAATGTTCTTCAATACTTTATCAACGCAGGTTAGCATTTAAGGCTATATAAAACAAAGGTGTTGTACTACGAAACTGAAATGTGCAAGTCTTCATCTGCCATGTCTCAGAAGTAGAAGAGAACTTAGTTTCTGTGTCTTTTTCGCAATGTAAAAAACAGATAAAAAGATATAAATAAGCTCTAAATAAAACAGATCGGTGTCCTAATAAGAACGGAAGAGTTGAAAAGTAAGAGTAACCAGTAAGCCCGGGTAGACCCTAGTTAGCCACCTTAAAGATGGTATGAAGAGGCACCCAATTCTGCTACCAAAGTTATCTAATATATGTAGACGCAGTAGGACCTATTTTTCAAAGTTTGTCAAGTTAATTCTGAGAGTGAGATATGAAAAATATTTGCAGAACTAATCGGACGTTTACCCGTCATTCCTTTATATGGTCGTCCCACGGAGTAGAACTTATAGATCCATCAAGGTTGGACACAATAAATGAGCCATTTAGTCGTTTTCCGCATAGCAAGATCGTAAGCTATTATTGCTGACCGTGTTGATAATGATGTCTAGGCTCTACGCCATAAGCCCTCAAACTTTCTTCCACATCGACCCCCTCTGAGCAACCCAACTCCAAAATTGTCTATTCAAACATATTTGGTACAACTTTATATCCAATGGCAAAATGAGGTAGGTCGATTGTTATCAAAATCGAGATTTGTATAAAGATAAATATATGTGTTTATTATGCACAGTTTTGTTCACATTTGCAATATCACAAATTCTTTTCAATACAGTTTCATTACAGAAAAGGCATCCGCAACAACGTAACTAAACTCCAGACCGAGACAAGAGCTATTTACGCCGGTGAGATCGAAGATGCCGCATTGTAATGGTCAGTATTTCAATCAGTGGAAACGTTGCTGATAGAGCAAACCTCAGATCAGGCTCCCCTGCTTACATATTCCTGAACTTAGAGATTTTTTCGTGCTCTAAAAATAAAAATTAATTTCGTACGCCACCCCTTGGGAAGGGGGCTAGCAATCCTCGTCTGGGTTGGGACCCCCCGTTTGAAAAACCCTTCTCGACGCTATGCTATTTATCACAGCAGTAATGCAAGGGGGTGTATGGGGGAAATCTGCTTCTTCGAGTAGGTAATATGCTCCAAGGTAAAGGTAAAGTAAGGTTAATACATTACAAGTTACTTCCAAAAGATCAAAAATAGTATGATCAAATATTTGTCAAAAATGGCTTGGGTCACGATACGACAGTAAAGGTTGCTCCAACCACGTGGTGCCTTACAAAAGAAATGAAACGTGTTAAGGGCTGTTCACACCATCAGACACATCTTAGGCCAGATCCGATAGACAAGCGGTTGCGGTTTTTTGCCTGTGTTCACACCATCAGACTCAAGTCTGATGGAAGACTTCGCCCCAGGAAACG
>JAAAKL020001552.1:0-30251 GCA_010016065.2 Carybdea cf. marsupialis auct. non (Linnaeus, 1758) | reverse complement strand
CTGACTCGAAAAAAGTACAACATGTCTATCCTTCTGCTAAAAGTTAGAGGTGGGAGGAGCGGGACGGCATTGTAAAGCCTTTCGTTCGCTTTGGCTCTACAATCACACTAATTAAAAGTTATTGCGTAATTCCGGTTCAAACAAGCCTCACCGACTCGGTCTTGTTTCGTTTTTGGGCTCAGTCTGACGATTTTTTTTTTCAGGAGGTGGCACAACAAAGAAGTTGGCAACTCCTCGATATTTTCAAAACCCATGCAAAATACATCCATCAGCTCTTCAAGGAATCTTGACCAACGTTAGAAAGTCTATGTATCTTAGTACAAAAGCTGTCAAGCTGTCTTTTTTTTCGGGCCATCTGTCATATATTACTTAAAAACTATCAAAGGGAAAGCTACCAATGTCTTTAGAAATGAGATGAATATTGAAGTTTATCGTTTATCTGCCTCTAACCCCTAATTACCGTGAATAAAATAGCAAACTTGGCCGAAATCACAAACAGAAATTGTTTGCAAAAGTAGATAGCAGTCCATGCGGACCTATGGAAAAATGCTTCTGGTTTGGATGTCTGAACTGTTTTGTTTAATATTCTCAGTAAACATTTCGGCACCGGGGCCCTCGCGTGATTCTTCGCGCATGTTGAGCACTTTCAGATTTCAATGTAATTTCATTTGGAAGTAGAAACTTGGCTCGATGAAACAAAATTTTGGCCGAAAAACTTTAGATAGTCCTCTTAAATATAAGCTATAAAACTCTACTTTAGCTCACACATTGTAGGCTCTGGTTCAAGGACAAGCGAAAACACCCTCTTTGATACCAAATAAAAAGTTTACGCAGCTTTCCAAAATGCACTCTCATGGTCATCAATCGGGCCTGTGGTGTGCGCTTTCCGTTAAAACCGTGAAGATTAGGCTTTACATTTTTTTTTTTAATTTAATAAAATCTGCGACTTGGGGAGAAACAAGAAAAAAAACATAGGTAATTTTGTACCCGCAGCACGGTAATGGTGATTCTAAAAAGGTATAATAGGTAATTTTAGAGCTTGGTTACCCAGGCATGTTGCTTAGGCACTTAGACCCCTAGGCGGCCTTTTATTCCCAGAACCGAAAAAACTGGGACCGGTGGAGAATTTTCTTTTGGAAGTTGAAGCCCTTTACACACGGTATCATCAGTATCTAAAGCAGGATTTAAAACAGTCTCTGACGTCCAGTTGTCGCTACGGAACGACTGTTTTTAAAATCAGTCTTATCAAAAAAAAATTGAGAAGGATTTATTAGTGTTCCTTGCTTTATTTCTCTTTCAGCGATTTCTTCAGTTGATCATTTTTACCATGATGGTAATTTATTAGTAAACACCCTTTATGAAAATTTAAACGGAGTGATAAGTCAATTGGATAATGAACATTCAAAGCAAATCATGGAACATGTTACGGATAAATCAAAACTTAACGAATTAAAACGTATCTTTATATCTCATTTATTCACTATTGTTCTTTCCTTTTATTCTCTTTCAGCGATTACTTCAGTTGATCATTTTTACCACGATGGCAATTTATTAGTAAACACCCTTCATGAAAATTTAAACCGAGTGATAAGTCAACTGGATAATGAACATTCAAAGCAAATCATGGAACATGTTACGGATAAATCAAAACTTAACGAATTGAAGCGTGCTAGAGACAGAATAGCCGAGAGGAGAAGGAGATTGTGGGTGCGCCTTCTTCGATATGCAACCAATAAGGTTCATGCAAATAAATGGGAATCTCCTACGTTTAATAGAACACGCCCCCTTAGCAGTAGAGATGTTGATTACCTCCCTGATCCTCAGTATGAAAGCAATCTCGATACTCCAAGGGACCTAGACATATGTGCCAGCGTACATGAAGATTTATTTTTATCTGAGAACCAAGAGAACATCGCTTCTCAACAAGAAATAACCGTAACGGACACTGTAAATCCTGTTGCTATGTCAATCGAAGAGCTAGAAAACAGCTAACATTGGTAACAGGAAAGTTATGATCTTTAAATTTCGATAAACCATTCTTCTAAGTTGAAATATCGCAGTTCTGACACTTAATATCTTTTCTATTTTAGATTATGATTCATTTTTATTTTTTACAGATAACGTTTTCTATTTCAGTTTATAAATCACATGAACTAGTCTTTGTCAATGTAAATGGAAACAATATATCATAAACATGTAAACATGTAAACAACATATTATAACTATGTAAACATGTAAATTTTTAAAATGTGACGCAATAAGTAATGAAATATTATTTAGAAGTAAATGAGCAATAGTGTTCAGCTGTTACTTGTTTGAAGATGTTCTCGGTACTACAAAACGTAAAATGGCGTGAAGTGAAAACCGATATAGTTAATCGAAAACTTTTCGCCGATTCTCGTGAGTCTACTTACGTCGGTAATGAAATAACATAAACAGAAACTATTTATACAAAGATGGAGGAGCGTAAAGCTACAAAAGAAAAGTTTGATTGGCTATTTGACTGAAAAAGAAACAAACAAATAATGCTACCCGTGGCGCCAAAACAGTAACAATAACAAACTTAATCATAGAGAGCTGCAGAGACTGCGCTGTGTTTATTAACATAAACACAGACTCCAAAACTACTAAGTGGAACTTAGATCGCCTATCCAACACAGTAAAACGTTCATAACTAAACGTTTAGATACAGTTTGGTGTGTCAATTAAATGCTTCTCAATTGTAGAGAGAAAACTATCCGATGTTCCTTTAACATGTATTTTCTTCACCTTCCTTTGTTGTCAAGTCCTCTCTATCTCTTCAACAAAGGTCACATAGGTCGAAATGTGCTTGATGTACTCCTTCAAGAAGTTTTTGAGAAGTCCTGCCTACGTACATCCCCCTACACACAAGGGCACTGATACTTGCAAATTACATTGCTGGTTTGTAGTATAGGCAGCACATTCTGACTAGTTGGTAGAATCGATCTCATACAATATAATCTAATACTACTAATAATATTGAAATATTTTTGCAAACTTGTCCTTGACCTATTTTCTTATTTTTGCATATTAATGCTGTACTCATGAGTGTCACCACCGGGGTGTCAGGTCACTCCAGTAATTTTGACTCTCTTTGCTTTTTTAGTTTTTACTTTCGAGTTTTTCAGTCAAAGTATATGTACTAAACTGCTTTGGCGTTCTCCTCCCTACCCCTCACAAAACGTTCTGGTGGCTACACTACTGTAACCTCATTCTGTTCTTCCTTGGTAAAAACGTTGACCTATCAATATACCTAATCTGTATGTGTAAAAAGAAGTTTAGAAATGCATCTTGATGCAATGCTTGCAAGTAGGGATGATTTATTCTATACCGATGAATTCGGAAAATACTCCAGTACGTTTTGGTAAGTGTGATAAAGTTTCCAACTATTTTAAGATGACATTATATCAGGTCCGGAACCCCAGGTCAGGAACCAACCTACACCAACACCGAATTTATAAATTCTTTTATTTCAGAAAGGGAAAAGGGTGTTAGTTGTTTTCACCGAAATGTCGAGCTTTCAGAGTAACAACTGAGTAACGCCGCTATGCATTTTATTGTCCTCCTATGTTTATGCATTGATCCTACTTATTTCTGGAGTACATTCAAAAACATTTTGAAAGCGTTTCGATGATGTTCATCTTACTTCTTATCTTCATGCCTTCAAATATCTTCGTCACATGATCATGCAAATGAACTTGCGCTCTCGCTAATTCCCATCTCATTGCAGATCAGAATTGATGTGCTATATCTCAGAAACTGAAGTATTTATTTCTTTGCCCATGGGTTGGCTAGGATCTCACACAACCATTCGATTCTATTTCTCCAGGTGCTATTACAACATTGATTGTTATTCCGGATGGGCCTCCATCTTACTTGACCTTCATGTTAGTAATACCTTTCTGCACCTCCCTCTTCCCCTCCTCAAGTATCCATTCTGAAGCGTTTTGTCTGCTGTTACCTTTGTGCTACACTGCGGTAGGGATGCCAGAAGATGGACCATTTAAGAGAATGACAGGACAAGACTTTAAGCTGCTGAGATGTGGTTTTGGAGGAGAATTCTTGAGGTTTCCTGGAAAGATAGAGTCACCAACGAGGAAGTCCTGCGGAGAGCATAGCAAGGGAGAAGGCTAGTAAATGACGTGCTTGTGAGACAGCTAAATACGTTGGAGACATGATGAGAGAGCAAGGAATCCAGAATGTCTACCTCACTGGAACAGCTGAAGGAAGGAGACGGATAGGAAGAGGAAGGACACGTCTAAAGTATATCGACGGTCTTTTGAAGGCAGTGGAGGTAAGATGGACAGCCGCTTTAGAGATGTTTGGATCGAGGGGTTTGGAGGGCTGCTGTCCTTGGGGACATGACAATGCAGAAAATAAATAAGTAAAAGTTACTTAGACAAAACCAATACCCCCTCGTTGAATCCTGTTTCCGTCATTCAATTTCGTTATTCCTCTCCCCCATTCAAAAATTTCTGTGCTCTAATATTTCTTTTTAATAATTTACAAAAAGGTAAGTGTAGGTGAATTTCTCTATGCAGCTCGTGTGCACGAATCATTGTCAACTTGCTGTTAGGAAGAAAATGTTTTGGTGAACAGTAAACGTGATTTTTAGGAGTAGCCCGGTATGATGGGCCAGATAGATATTCCATATCACATGATGTACAACTGCTATTTTTTATACTGGAGTTACTTTACAGACAAAATTATGAAGACCATGAAAGTTACAGAGCGAGTTTAAGGAGTTAGAAGCTGCAACATCATTTAATGCAGATTATAAGTACCTTCTTATCTTTTCAGCGAAGACTATGATGTTATCGTTGTATTTTGGGATAAACCGTTTGAGGAAACTGCGTAGATAGATCTGCAATATGACGCTGTAGCTTGTGCTGTTTAGCAGCTCTTCACAGAGACAGCTGTGGCTCCTTTACTTCGATAACGTAAACGAAGGCACCAAACTCTGAAATAGGTTGTAATTTGGAGTGTTAAATGGTTATTAGAACCTGACAGAATGGAGGAATAGAGAGGAAAATATGAAGCATGAAAGATTGGCCTTAGTAAAACTTAAAAAACGCATCGCTTGGTGAAGGTATTTGCAAGGATGAAGAACCAGAATGTAAAGGGAAAACCTCTTGTAGAATTACAACAACATTCTGTATTTTTTGTTCGATCGATCATACAGTTGATCCCCAGCACTGTAATTAATAAAATGTTCTGTATTTCTTCTGAGAACAACCCCTGAAAACCTAAGAGCGACCACTAGAGTTGAGCTACACACAGATGCTGAGAAATTTGTAAAATATTTACCGGTCATTATACATAAGCAAGGAAGAGTGATATAAAAAATTTAAATCAATTCTAAAAACTTACAGCTGATAATCCATTCCTACAGATAACCTAAGCTTAACACCCTGAGTTGAAAGTTTTGGGAGCTGATAAGTGAGCATCTCAAGTAAAGAAACGCCAGGCAGGACTTCACTGCAATCATAAAGGGCACAAGGGAATAATCCATTCGTATTGATGAATGAGTGCAGAGTCTAAACAAGTCACGTTCGTGTTCCCCACGCGAGCAATCTAGTGGTAGAAGTAGTTTTTCCTTTGTGCCTATAAGTTGCAGTGAGTTTCTTGGTGGTACAAAACAATAAAATTGCACGAAACAACGCAAACTTTTTAGTACTGAAAAGCTTTTTTCGTCTGACACTCCTAAGAGTACAAAATCATCAGAATTGGAATTGAGAAGAAATCAATGAAACTTGTACCCAGCTGTTTGTTGTTTGTCAGAAGTCTGACTTCTAGATTGGTCGTTAATGTCTCAAAAAATGCCATCGCTCTTTCATGAGAAGATTAAGTCTGTGGTCAACAGTTTGACTTTTGAAAATTTGATTGCTTCAAATTTTGCCAAGAATGCAGTGGCGTATTCTCCAGCTGTGCTAGGCGTGCGCCTCACACTCATAAATATAAAACCAAAATTGCTTGTATTTTAATTATTTGTTGATCTCTTCATTACACCAAATCCAAGTGTAGTAATACGTTAATCAAGTTGCTTTTCTCCACACTTGGTAAATTCCCTTCAAACCCAAAGATCGCTCACTATCCCCATCTCACTGTTCTGTCACAAGTCTGTATAGAAATAAAACGCAAAGTTGCTCTTCTGTGCTGAAATCTCTGTACCGCTCCTGTTAAGGCAAGGTGTGCTACGACGCTCAACGTCATTGAAAACAATAAAATCATAGGGAGGCAGTACGACTGAGGTACAAATATCTGTAGTCAAAAAAGGTCCCAAGGTGTGCTATAAAAAAAGAGCACGCATTGGCTGAAAACAAAAATCGAATCACTCGACCCAGAGGGGGAAACATTTCATTACTTAAGGATGGGGCAACCTTTTATGGTGATGTTATTTCTAAGTCTATTGAAAAATATAGAAGGATATATGCAGTAGAGATAGCCTTTCAAAGACAAAACAGTACTTCTATAGATGTACCTGGTATGATAAGGGAATTGTGGTAAAAAGTTTTTTGTAGCACACCTGATCCAAATAGATAACCTACGCCGCTTCGATGACTGTTTCCTCAACTACAAAGGGGAAAATTTACTCTAGCACAAAAAGTTTGGGCAAGTAGTAGTTTATAACCCTTTCAAAAACGTTCTTGTTAATGTTGGTGTAAATATCAAAAATATCGCATCCTTGTAGCTTTGGTCAAATAGATGTTATTATTTCAATGATGAAGTAACGCAGTCTTTTAAAGCCTTTTTAATGTCGTCTGTTGACTACTACAGGATATGACAACTTTATCTAAAGTAAGCAACCAAATATCTATTCAGTATATACAGGTGTATAGATACGTTTCATGACTAACTACAGGGTGACTGAGTACATCTTACGACTTCAATCAGGTGACTACTGATTGTGGCAATATACTCAGCTAATGCGGTGGGAAAGTGTGACGTCACGATTTTGAACATTTTTTGAATTAAGGGGAAAAAACTCAACTTTCATGTTACCCTATTAGTAAGAACGTCAATGGCCAAAATTGAGAGTGATACCCCTTCCCAACACGGAGATATCAGGTTTCAAAATTTTGAATCTTTCTAACAAAACCCTGTTATTTAATGCTGGTTCCTAACTTAAGGAACCAAGGAATAGCAACAGAGTTTTGACCAGAGATTTTTGAGATTCAAACGCCTCTAGTTTAAACACTATGTACACTACAGGTCTGCTACTTTGGGAAACAGCCTATTCCAAGCTTGCCTTTCGATATCTGGAGTCAGACTGCACTATTTCTAAGGCTATTGATTTGTGTCGTCATCACTTTCCCTCCGCATAGTAGCATACGCATAATCACATGAGTGGTTACTCAACATTACTACCCTTTCTCTAGTATAAGTCAAATGAGAGCGATCCTACATCTTGAGTTTTCATTATCTACGCTTATTATCATAGCAGTAACCATGAGAGCTGTTTTCTAACATAAAAACAAAGTTCAATTTTAAATACTTCAGACACATGCCATTTTTGGTGACTGATGACAAAAACAAGCGGAACGAATTGGCATTAGCCAAAGTAATTCACAGAAAAAAGTTACGCAATAGTTGGAGAAAATGAAACACTAATGAAATACTTATCACAAATATTGATTTTTCTAATGCCCCTAAAATCAATATGACTAGATGAAACTGTCATTATTTGGTCTCTTTTCATAATGGTCCTAAGACCTATCTACAAGTATTGACGGGAAGGAGATATTATTTAAAAACTTGAGTAAGTTGGTTGTTGGTTGCTTGAGTAATTTGGGAAAAGTGAACAATTCAGCACTATTAGCGTAAAAGAGTCAGGTAGAAATGATGTTTACACCCGCAGAGCTGCTACCTTCTTCCCTCTCCTCACTGGCCAATGAAGGTTCAGGTAAGAACTCTATGTGCCTGATTTTCCCTCGACATGATAAAATGTGTCAAATTAATCAAAGGGAAGAAGGGATAGATCCAAAGGATTTTCTTCTAAAGTTGTAATTTTTATTTTAAAAAAGTAACATTGTGTCAAGATGGCTTTTGACTCTCCTACATCTATATCTCGCTACCACATAATGTGACCGAACACCCATCAACGGCGTTTCCTGCTTACCTTTTATTAGTTTTATATGATTCTTTTTACCCTTCATTTTTAAGGCGTTGGAAGAGACATTTCCTAGCAATACTTCAAGATGAAGGTAATACTTATGGCAATAAATTTGAATTAACATTTTTCATTGGATCTACGCAAGGTGTTGAAAACAAACTCCGCCGCCCAAAGTCTTGTGATTTTAACTTCTAAAATGTATTCCTAGATTATGCAAAATAACCCACTAGCTTCAGGTATGTTTATGATTGTTTGTATGTAACTACCAGCTAGAGAATTACGTGTCCAATGACCCTATTTTTGTAAATAGTATACCAATTCTACCCTATGTTTGCAGGCTAGAACGAAATAGAAGAACTGAAGAAAAAAAAGGGAGAAGCATCTTCCTGTACGCAATGCTTAAGCTGTCAATCACTAACTATTGAAGGTATGCTATACATGTGTATATGTCACAGTTAGATTAAAAAGTTCCTTTTAAAAACAAATTGAGGTGTTAATATGCAGTTTATAGTTAACAGAATTACAAGCTTGTCATATGAAGCTGCTATCGAACAAATTTGACATACTATTTTTCTTGATATCATTCAAACATAAAAGGCACATTGAGCACAAAGTTTCCTAAGCAGGATGGTAATTTATTTCAGTGTCTTCTAAATGACGTTTCTTCCGAAAGCTTTCTAGCTGTAAAAGGTCAATTTATGCCTATTATATTTTTAGTTGGATAATTTTCATATCTTACTATGAACAGCTTTTACGTATTATTGTATACAAGTTATAGAGGCAGACTCTCCTTCTTCTGTATACTCCTATAATCTGCGAATCTCCGAGGGCATCATTTAGTTTTCAGATCATGTTTGACCTTCAGAATGGGCAGCAAAAGCCATTTCAGAAGTCCTATAGTTCTAGATTATTATCGTCGCTTCTCAACCTAGAATCATCACTGTCCAAATACGTTTGAAGTGCTAAGTACTTCCGCAATGCACACATTTTGAAAAATAGATATCCGGGCCTCACACAGGGCAATTTGTATTTGTAACGGACAATCCTTCTTTGCGGGAATAAAATGAAAAGAGTACACATTAAAATGACATTATTATCTGCGCCCAAACCTGGTATTTAAGCGCATCCACACAATAAATGACTGTTAGGTAGTATTGATGCCTAGTTCTGAATTGTTTTCTTTTATGCTAACTTGTTTTGATGTGAACTAGGATTGATGTTTTTCAGATCTGTGCTGCTACAGAGAATTGATATACGACGATTTTTTCAGTCTGAAGAATTTTTTCGCATATAGACCTAATTCGCTAGTTGTTTTCTATTATCTAGCTTACGAAAATGCTGTCGTATTTGGTCATCGGATGGTGTCTGCTTTTTAGCCTATCCTTATGTCAAGGTATGATGATTTTCGAATCAGCTAAAAAAATTCACATTTTAAAACCGCGAATACGTTTATGGACTGCACATTCTAATATTTAGTTTTTCCTTTTTGAACATACTTAATAAACAACACCTTTGCTGTCAGTTCGCCATGAATGTTGTGTCAGAGCTTTATTCAGTGGTATATTTTACAAGCAACTCTTTTTATGGAGCGCAGTAGTATGTGCTGGACTTCACGTAAACTGCATCTATTACGATAGTGGTTTTTCTCGAACTTACCATAAGTGAGAGTTACTCTTGAGAAGAACGAACAAAAACCAACTGTTTCCAATTAAATATATAAAGACGATTATTCAGAGTTTCCCATTACTAGTCATTGAAGATGAAACGTACTATATGGCTTAATATTGGTCCATGCCGAAGTTTGAATGGGATTGATCTCTTCGCACAGATTAAAGGGTATTTTATTGTCTCATATACTATGGTGATGTGCATATATGATGGTAACTTGTTTACTAGTACTGTACATTTCTTCTGTTTTATTTGATATCAACACAGTCATAGAATTAGCTTGTTTGCTAAATATTTTAGGGTTCTTACTAAGATATGCCTTACTATCCTACAATAAGGCAGTATTGGCCGGGACCTGACTTGTTACAATGTATACAGACAACTGTTTCCGTATAATAGGTAAGGCTAGATATGCCTTTATTCGGCCGTTCTGGAATAAGTTCCCGTAGAAGCAAGAAGTGCGTTGCATTGTAGACAGAAAGAATTTGTTTCTGATTGGGCCTTTTGAGGTTACGTAATCGGTTCCACGGGCACTGATTCAAAATGGTTATTTGAAGTTATTTCAGTTAGATATAAGTTTCATGCCTGCTATTTATTGTTCCATTCTGACAATCTAATACTCCGAGGAATATCAGGCCTTTTGAGCACAACAATGGTTTAGCTACTTCATGCAATTTTGATTTCTTGACTCAACATCGTATTTACAGGATCTTTGCACTTCCTTATTCCTGCAATGGGATTTTCTAATAGTTAGTGAGTTTCTTAAGTTCTAAATTCAGGTTTAATTGCTGAACTTAACAGATTAGTCATGTGATCATGTACAACTTGCTTGTTTCTTTTCTGAGAATTAATTCATACTCCCGCCTCTGAGGTATCCCAACAGTAGTGCTCAGGCCCCTTCGAAGGGGTGGAGGTGGAGGTCTGGGGCCTGCAAAAAGTTTATTCTGTAAAAAGAACCGCCTTAGTCGTTTCGCCCGGAAACCTACGAAGGCCCGGTACTATGAAATACCCGGGGCCAGCGTTAGCTCTCTGGCTTTGCTATTTATAGTTTCTGTGTGAGTGCTCTTGTACTTTAAACACGAACAAAGTAGTACGTAATTAACATCGTCACGCCATTAAGTCTTTTTGTCATGCTCGTTATTGGTATTATGATACTAAAAATCACCGTCACCGACCTCCGCGAAATTACAATTACATTTTTTGTTCGTGAAATCATGCTATTGAGTCCCATACAAATATGTTTCAAACACTGGACAGCATAGAAAATGCACTTAAATGGGTCCCACTTCCATGATGTACCTGGAGCCGGTTTCTCGGTTATCCCTAAGTTCTAGGTGCGCACCTGAACATGTCCTGATTTAAAAGTTAGCACGATCCGACGCCTCTGCTCTTTTGGAGCAGCCATGTCATCAGCTAGGCTAAGTAGGCAAGTGGCTGCATATCTTTCCAGAGATCTCAAGAGCGATTTGACAAATTTAAACTTTCAAAGTTTTCCTCAATATTTTAAGGAGTACTTTGAAGAAAGGAAATTCCAATATTTGCTAATGATGACATGACTACATTACCCTTGCAAAGAGTCAACCACAAAAACGAGATCTCAATAGGACAAAAACACCTATATGAGACCTGTCTCGTGGCACAAATATAATCAGGCATCTTACATGTAAAAGAGCTCTTTGGGCTCAATGCTATGTTTCTTTTTTTTCGAACCTAAAACAATACCTTTTCATCATTTTCATAGTCAAAGGCATTACAACAATTGAACAGTATTTTGGTACTTGTTAACTTCCAGCTGTGCTGTGACGTCATTATTATTAATGTAAAAAATAAACAAGTTCTTATTCACCTAATGAATATCAAAATAAAGCATTACGGGTAGGGTTTATGCAACAGGAAGATTTTGCGTTTCTGACATCGTAATGTTGCCTAAGATATCGTAACTATACGTAGGGAGGAGTTTGTGCTTGATACAGTTGTTGTTCAAGGGATAACGAGTTTCAGTCTCGGACGCAACTAGAGGCAATATAGTCTGCTCATGAATTTTTTTTTATTGTATTCACCCTGATCAAGGCCGAAGCCACTTCTAGGAACGGGTTATTTTTCCTTTTCGGATGACTATCTATTCATGCTTACTTTATATGCTTACTTTTCATGCTATTTTGTGCTTGCTATTCTTGCTCTTCACGCATGTAATCCCAAGTCTGTCCTATTTCTCGAAACATAGTTTCCCACTTCACGAGAGCAGATGAGAGAGCACAGTACCTCCGGGATCGCGGCAGGCAAGCTCAGGGTCGGTTCGAACTCACGACCCTCTGAGTGTGAGTCTGACACTCTACCACTATGTCACTACTGTGTTAATGATGGATATGATGGACTTACCAACTATGATGGATTTACCAACTTTAGGATGTCCTTGTGTATGTTCATCTTTAAATAGTTTGGGCATATAAAACGAAGTTTCTTAATCAAAATTTTAGAGTGCTATAGGGGAATTTACGGTCTTTTGTAGAATTTCTACGACCCTTGACAATAGGAAAATTTAATCCACGCCTGATCAGGATGGTCGTCATAAGGGCGTCCTACTGCACGGGTCAAAATAAGAGTTTGAAAACGGTTTGCATTTTTTGTAGATAGTGAAAAGCAACAGCAGCTGGGGTTTAGGGGTGCTATAAATCCCCTCTGCGAGCTTTCGTGACTTTGAAGTTTAAAAGGCTTAAAATGGCTCTGAGAAGGTCGGGGTCGCGTGATGAGGTCGGCTTTAAGTGCCTTTTTCAAGTAGGGCAACGAGTCTAGTCATTTTTAAATCTTGCCATCTCTAATTTTGGCTCGCGAAACAGTCATGTGAAAACGAAAATTAAATGGCGATGTTCCAAAACTGGTTCGCAAATCGAGAATCACGATATTTTGTTTCGAACCCTGTACTGTATCACTGATGTCGTGCTTTTAACATAAATCAGTTACTGTTACTTTCTTATTGAAAGCGTGCGTATGTCACAAGCATGCTCAGTGATAATTGAGAAGATGAAAGAATTTTAAGGAATTTGTACCTTTTCATATTCTATAGGTTTTTTATTAAAGTAAGTGTGGCTTAAGTAATCATGTTGCAGTGGGTAAACCCAAACTGGAATGGGTTTTTTACATTCTTCATTGCATCAATTAGCTATAGAAGTGTGTGACCAACTTATAATATCTGGTAAGGTTGTTACTTCATCTATTAGCTATAGACAAAATAATGTTTCATCTAACCTTAATAAAACTGTAAATACTTATGACTTACTTATAATAACTGGTAAGGTTGTTACTTCATCTATTAGCTATAGACAAAATAATATTTCTTATTACTGTAGGCAATGACTTATGCAGTATGATAATCACAACTATAGTTTTATTCCCCAATGATATTGGAATCTTGTAGCAGTAAATAGTATTTGAAAACAAAGTTGAAATATAATGATGTAAGGATTGGGAGACATCTCAAGATGTCTGCATCTGCTTCCTCTTTCAATCAGTATAATCAAATTTTTTGATAAAGTTAAAGAATGAAAGAGTACAAGTAATATATAAAAAAATGCGTATATAACTGTTTTGAAAAACAGTTGTTTGCACAGGTCTTTATCATAGTAATTCGAGATTGCAATATTTTTCAATTCTTATATATTTTATTAATCAGTCATTATTTTATAATTTTTTCAAAATTTTAAATACGTTTTTATATGATTATTGCCTTGAATCAAGCTTCTAATTTTATTAAATACTAACCTTAAATTGGGTTCACTCTTACAATGAAGGTTTGGGTGTATTTGTCATCATTGCAAGGGAGTGATTTCCGCTGTCAATAAATTGGTAGAAAGAATCGCAACATTCACAAGTTTTAATCTGTGAAGACATTATCTTGATTATAATAGATTTTGTTCAATTTTACAGGTTTCTTCTTTTATTTAGTAATAAAACATTTTGACATTCGACTTCTCTTCTAGTGCAAATGGCTTATATGAGACTGAAAAGCCCCATTTTTACTCACCTAATTGTTAGCGGGAAATGGCCAACCTTGCGTTTCATTGCGTAAATTGGTGTTATATTCTTGTAACCTATTAACATTTAGTAAAACTGCAAGAATCAACTTTAAAATACCAAATAAAATACTTTTCTTTAGTAAGCATCACAATATTTGCTTTAGTACTGAATGTTCAAAAACCAAATTAAAAAACAAAATGTGCTGAATCCTTGTTACCATTCATGAGTAAGCATCATTTAGATACATTTAACAAAGTCTGATGTTTTTAACAAGTCATACCGTGTAGAAGGAGTTATATTTGCCCTGTAATCCTGCAAAATCTTCTAAAGCTATTAAAATCCATATCTGTGGTCTATATCAAAAAATGAAGTTAACTTATATACTATTTTGCAGAAAATGATCTTCTCGGTGTTGCCAATGACTTTGAAACGTCATCAGGCTTAGCAGACAGAGACATTTTCAACAGATCCAGCTTAGTAGTTTGGAAGCCTGAGCCCAAAGATAAAAACCCATGGATCAAAGTATCCTTTCCTCATCTCACCAGAGTCAAGGAAATTGGGCTTAGGACAACTACTGCAGATCCTGGAGATGTAGCAGAATTTGGAATTTCATACTGCACAAATGGACTGTATGATTGGTTGGAATACAAACGCTATGGACATCTTCAAGTGAGTAATGATGAAATTTGTCCTTCAAATAATCGCTATTTATGTAACTGAAACGTAATTCTTATGCTTTATTCAAGAATGTATGACAACTGATGATAGTGCATCGGGATTAATAACAGGGTTAAAACTGCATAAAACTTGTAAAGTTTTCAAGTCAACAACTGCTGTCACTAAATGTAGGAATATTATTAAATAGGATAGCATGGCCTTGTTATGTATACTTTGTTCTTTTTAATCCCTTATTTTTGGCAAGGCAAATATTGTTGTCTGTATGTGTAGAAATGTTGCGATGACAAAAGAAAACGTACAGACATTGCTCTACTCTTTCTCTCGCAGACTGTCAATGAACTTGAATATACTCATAAGATGCTTCTAATGCAATTTTTCCGCTATAGATTAGTACATTACAGCATGCAGAATACACTTGGAATACAGTCATAAGGCTGTTCTAATACAATTTGCACACAACAGATATATGTACATTGTAACGTTCATATACACTTGGAATACCCTCATAAGACGTATTCGGGAAGTCTGGGAATGCACTTTTTACCCACTCTTTACCTCCAGCGGTCTCTGATGCTGCAAACCCGCTAATAACATGCCCCCGGCCCAGGAGAGTGTCCATGCAAAGTTTCATGGTGATATGCAAAACGATGTTGCCACCTATTCCGCTTACACACAGACACGTTCTCACTTATTGTATTAGATACACAGCTGCAAAGTACTGAAAGCTTCCTTCGGTTAGATTGATTCCATTGTCATAGAATAATCTTCCCGATGGCTCAACAGACAAACGTCATCACTGCCTTCTTCCTGTTTCCTGCATTAAGCATGAAGTCGTGCAGCTCAATTTTCAATCAGGTTTTTTTCATGCATCTTTCTTCCTATTAACCTGGTTTTAATGTTGTCGTTTTCTGGTGTACCTCTGCTTATAATGAACCACTTTCAGGGTAAGTACAATTTATTATGACGTTTGCATTCCTCCGCTAAAACCAAGTAACAATAATGGCTTGAAATGGTTTACTATTTCATCCATTTATTGTACGTTTTTTACGTACTAGTGAAAATTCATTTTTTAGGTTTTTGAAAGCAAATATTCTTCCGGACCCACTTACAGCCCACATATTATCGATATGCCAATCTATCCAACTCACTTGCGTATTCACTTGATTAAATGGGGAGCTCGTGCTGCCTACAAATTTGTGGTTTACGGAATATTCGTCAACATGACAGGTAAGGATGAAAAGGTATAGCTGGTTTATTGATAGAATTGTTTGTCCACCAGAGAGCATGCTTTTGTTGTATTAATGCATCATTCTTACGTCATTTGGCTAAAGAGTATCTTCCTATCGACACTGACTTCATAGGGTTAGGATGAGCAGTTCTGTATAGATAACTTCTTCAAATTGGAAAGATAGAAGGTGAGTCAATACGCAGCTGTCTGGAATATATCAGCTTAGGCCAGCACATATGACCCAGTTTGAGAGTTGATAAACCAATATATTTCAGGAATTAATTATGTGATGACGGTATTTGTTATAATGAAATCGTTTGGATCCGCCATTGTCTAATAGATACGTTCCTTGCTTTCAGTTCAGTAGGATTTAGGGCTCGAATCTCGGGAGGGGCAAGGGTGATGTCAGGAGGGGCGTCCGGTCTTAAAGTGCTCTATGTTATAGTAACAAGTCTCATGTACATGGGCAGCGGCCTAGCCCTTATGAAGGGGAGTGCACGGCGTTAAACCACACGTTACAACATGTTATGACGTCAACATTTATTGACGTCATCAGATCGCGTAGTTTGGTAGATACTACAAAATGTTTTTGTAATGATATCTAGATGTTTTCATTTTGCTTGATTTGCTTTGTTTCAATAAGTACTGCTTTGAGTTTATTGTATTTCATGATATCGCTTATATTTACTTAAAGTTTGCACGAAATATGCACGTCACTAGGAGCACAAATCATCAAAATCAAAATAGAAACACAGACCTCGTTATTTAATATAGACATACTAAACAGACAGATCAACACAGCAACCAGAAAATTAAGAAAACCACCAATTAATTGATTCCCTGCACAACCATAAACATATCCTGCAATCTCTCACACCTATGGTTCCCAACAGAATCGCAGAAAACACAGCAAACACAAAATCAGAATGGGGCCACTCCTCTGACAGCGTCGACCCGTAATTTCTAGGAGGTCTGCAATGCAACCCCATAAATCAGTGGAAAATTCAAAATCCATTAGTATGAATATAGAAAAGCACCTCTCGAAACGTAGCTCTGAAAGAAAATACGACTCATGGCATAATAATCCATCTATTTTAAACTTCTTCCTCTTTTCATACCTGTATGTATATCGTGTTTTTACTCGCCATCGCTTTACAAAATCTGTCAACCTACACAAGTTAACCACGAGAAAACGAATAGGAAGATGAACGACCCGAGAAATTAATTTCCTGGCAACAAATGCTCCTGGCAAAGTAATTACGACAACCAAGCAACTGAAAACTGCATTACCATCATTGAAAGCACTAGTCGAGAAAGATATGAAAAGCGCGACATTTATTTATTCGCATGAAAGAGCACAAAAGAGCTGGTACTCTTGTAGAAAATCATTTTCAAGCATGCAAAGTGCAGCTTGCGATGGACAACCTAAAAGTAATTGCTTTGTCATGCAAATCAATTCATAATTTAATGACTCTAGAAGCACTTTTTACAAAGAGCATTAATCCTTCTATGAACACTCAGGGTAAATACAGATGTCGCACTTTATCATTAAGATCTAATTTATACCAAGGGGATTTATTTTTTTCGCTGATTTCTCAGTGAACGGTTTTAGTATATATGTGGATTGTATGAGGTAACGTGATTTTTAGGAAAACAGTTTTATTGTTTTTATATGTTACTATTTTTATTCAGACCTGTAGAGGAAGTTTAGATAAATAAATACTTGGAAATATATTGTCAAAACAGAATACATTCTTGTATGGATTCCCAATGAGATGTATGTTTATCCATCTTCATAACTATATCTACAACTTTATTTATTTATATATCGTAAACCAGATTCATATCCAAAGTTATATCTGTACCTGTATACCTCAAGGTCTATAATTGTGTTGCTTTTTTTTTTTTTAGTAGGCGTAGTATCATACAAGGCTAACAAAGCCACAAATTGTAAGGACTAGAATAGAGGTAAACAATATAGATAGTGAGAGTGAGAGGGAAAGGAACAACTAAAATAAAAGAAAGGAATTCACGTTTGACTTAACAGCATCTAAGTTATAGGAAGAGGGAAAACAATCAGACGACAAAGAGTTCCACAGTCTAGCAGTTCGTGGAAAGAAACTAGTCTCATAGAAAGACTTCTTGACACAGGGGACAACAACAGCATATGAATGGAGATTTTGAGAAAACCGGGTCGTCCGAGATGGAACAAGCCGGGCTGGAACCAATGACAACAGTTCATTGGAACACTTCCCGTGGTAGTATCTGTAGAAAAGGCTAAGACTGGGTAAAATGTGGCCAGTCTTAGTGTTACTCATGTTACAAACACGTCATGGAAAGGTATTTCACTAGAACCATTTTTTTAAAAATTAATCTTAATATAAAATTAATGGTAGAAGGTGGCTTGAAGATCTGATTTCGATTTTTTGTTTTAGACTGTGCTGTGTCTGCTGGTGTGGGAGATGGAAATGCAATTTCAGATACAGCTATACAGATAATTAGAGGCCAGAAAGTGTCAAATGGCGAACATTGCGGGCGTTTGCATTCACCATGCTGTGAGGGCAACGGAAACATTTATATACAAATCGACTTACTGAGGAAACATAAGATAATCAAAGTAGCAGTACAAGGGGACAAGAACCTAGGCGTTGCAGAGTATACTCTTAAATTTTCAGATGATTTGCGAAACTGGAGGCCTCTGATCAAGCGTGGAAATCTGTCTGAGGTATGGGAAACGCTTTAGCTTTATTTACCTTTATTGTGTGTTCAGGTATTGAAGTAACAAAAACGTTTAAGAATTGAATCGTATACTTCTGATATATCAAATCGCGGGGAGTGAAACTGAGAGACTAAGATGATTTGGCTACGTCGTGAGAAGAAGTGGACTGACCTCGGGAAGAAGGGTGATGGAGATAAAACCTCCAGGCAAAGAAAAAGAAGGGGTTAAGATTGTTGTTTATGGGTACAGTAGAGAAAGATATGAAGAAAGTGGTTGCAATGGGAAAGGAGTGGGAAGACAGCAAAAATATGGCGAGGCTTCGTCCGCAATTGCAACCACTATTGTAGGGTAGATGCTGAAAGACGAAAGACAATAATAAGTTTGAAGATGGCAGCCACTATTGTAGGGTAGATGCTGAAAGACGAAAGACAATCATAAGTTGGAATAATGCATTGGGAAGCAATGAAAGGACTGTTGTTGTGCCAAGATTAGGGGCGTTAAGCCAAAAATACCGTCTAAGTTGATGCTAGTTTTCGGGTTTTTTCTGTAAAAAGAAGCTAACTTTTCACGTTTCTAAAACGGCAATTGATTTTGTGAAGTATAGGGACAATAGTGGTTTTAGCATCACATTTTTGCGAAATTCTGTAATGTGCAAGATTCCCCCCATTATTTTCATTTAAAGACCGTGATTGTTAAAATAATAAATAGACAGTTTAAGGTTGCCGGACAGGTTTTTTTAGCTATTAATCTGTCTTGGTAAGTTGTAAAATTGTACGTTGCCTTTAAATTGCTGAGAAAATGTGGGCAATAGCTGTCTATTGTTCTCTTCTATTAGTACGTATCTAATACTTTAAACTGGCGAAAAAATTATTCACCTTAAGAAAGAAAGCAGGCTAGAGGAAAAGTAGATAGCGTGATAGTGTGCAAAGGGTAGGGAACAGTCTAAGTGACCGATGTGATTCGCGCAAAAAGTAATTGCTGTAAAAGACAAACAGTCTTGTTTATGTATTAGTAAATCCTTTTTCTTCTCTCAGCCTTCCATGTCGCTGCAAGCAGATGCCCTACGCAACCTCCTTGAAAGTATCCCTCCATTCCTCATCCAAGTAACCGCCTCTTCTGAGACCTTGTTTTCGTTCCGTCGTATTGTGCTCTTTTGTAGTCCTAAGATTTTTCCTTGGCGTCCCTTCTATTGCCCGCTTCGGCAACCTATCATCTTTCATGCGGGCGCCATGGCCTGCGGCGGTCCACTTAATGAAATCCCTTGATAAATGCTACAAACCGTTCATATTCTTTTGTATTATATATGGAATCAATTTTCTTTCCTTTTTAGGTATAATATTGCCTTAAAAATGTAAATGAACGGTAAAATAGGCGTAGGGAAAAGGGATAAAAGCTTTTGTTTAGATGGAGAATAAGAAAAATAATGCCACGCATGAAAGGGGCACCGATTTATGGTATTTCTTCGTATCTTGGTATGGTCAAGGGGATTTGATTATCTTTAACAAATCAATAGCTGCAATTTTAGAATATGCAATTATGTTTCTGCACTCAAATTTAGAAAAAAATTTTAATTATTTCAAAAAAAGGAAGCTTTAATAAAATTGCAAGGACGTCATAAATATGAAATTACTATTATGGGTAAAATATCTAACTATTACTATGGGAATAAGAATATCGTGGCTTAATCTAGGTGAGAAAATTTAAAATTACTGAGACCAGACTAAGTAGCGTTATCTGCTATTCTTGGATGATACTTTTTTTTCGACGCAATTTTCAGTAGGTGTTTGATATTGCCTGTGTTTGATATAATCCTCGTTTTGAAATCGCTCATACCACTTAAAAGTTGCGTTAAAATAACACCGAACATAGAGAGGACGGTTTGATAAAAATTCTCATTTTTCTTTACTTCAGTAAATCTTTTTAAAACTAATCCACATACTCAACTAAAATAATTATTCACCAAATTAAGCATACTAATTATAACCGACTTCCGCATATATCTTGAAGTTGCTAAGCTTGTAGTGTCTTTAAGAGGACTATCTGCTCTTGGATTCTTAGGATTTCTTTATCTATTTTGTTGCTTTTCGTCACAGCATTTTGCAGGGCCTCGTGACAGCACAGTTGTTCATAACCATCTGCCGTTTGCAGTTACTGCACGATATGTGACATTCATTACAGTTGGGAGTAAAAATTCCGTATGCTTGGCTGTTGAGGTTTATATTATTCAAGATATATGTTCAGGTAAGAATCAGTAATAACTCCTGTTTTTGATGAAATCTGAACTTGATATCGTACCTTGTCATTGTACAAGAAGACTTGCACACGTTACTCTCGGCATAATTTTTGTACTGCGGAATTATTTTTACAGTAATTAAAAATATCTTCTTATCTACAATAACAGTTAATATATGTAATGTATGGAGATATATAACATAGTATATTCTGGTGAGATCATCGTTTGTAAACACATTTGTAAACACATCTTTGTTCCTTGTGTTGAGGTTCTTTGTAATAATGCTTCAGTTCTTATCCTTACTTTGAAATTTCGCAATATTTGTGGCTGGTGCTGATGTCACTAGTGGCATAGGGTAGTGCTTGTAACATTAAACTATGCCGGCTCATTCATCGTAAAAAGTAAAATTATACACGACGGCAATAGGCTATGACGACATTTGTTCAAGTGAACATACGCCAACGACTAAGGTGCAGTTCTGGGTGTGTCTGCCGCTCACGTCATTTTGGGTATGAGAAGAAAACGGAGTCCCATTCAAAGGAATGAGGCTAGAAGACTAGAAGCAAAGCTCTATAAAGACAACTGGTCTTGACTTTCCCTTCAATTGTTTGTGGAGAGGCCCGAAGATACCCATGAATAAAGTTGTCGGATCTATCTCCTGAAGCAAACGCTCACTTCGCCTTTTTGGAAACCGTTACTCCTTTACACAAAGGATTGAATCAAGTCTCGAAAGAAATCTTCTCACCGATTGCTATTGAACCCTAAAGCCGTCATCAATGAACAGTCTACAGAAAACTATTGTAAGTAAATAATTGATTATTGTGCGTAGTGGGAATCTATTAATTTATGTTAAGAACAATTATATTATTTGTCTCGTTACTTTTGCGTCCGCTTTCCGCCACCAGACGTTTACCCTTTGCGGCGACTCCATAACACTAGTTATTATCCGAAAATCGATCTCCTTTGGCAGATCACAATAATATTATAGGTGACATCACGGTCGTTTTCAACAACTGCGAATATCTTATGGGGTTTATAATTTATTCATTTCACAATAATCATCCTCTATCTTATTGAATTTTAGACTGTCCATTTAAGGCAAAAACAACAGGAGTTGAGCATCCACTCTTTGGCAACAAAGTATGGACTGGTGACAAGGGACTTACAAGATCTCTCGAAGTAGGAGAACCATGAGAGTTATCTAGTCATCATAGATTTTATTGTGTGTTTATGCGTGAATACTAATTCAAATTTATCATACTTAAACATTGATCTTCTCACGCTACTTGTTTCTTCTCTATTATTTTTCACTTCATCTCAACAACTGTCGAAAAAAAGTAGACATATAATTGTGAGAGTGTGTCTCTCATTTTCGAAGTGTCTAGTATGATAATGTGATGATAAGGATGTTTTTGGAATTTCAAACGACAAGCAAGCTAGTAGTACCGCAGCTATATTCATACTTATAACTCTGATATGTTCCCTAGAATTCACTCCAAAAGCCCTAATAAGTTTGACTAAACGTAGGAAATTTTCAAGATGAGGAAACTGGGATATATTGAGTTCCGGGCCTACTTCATATCCCGTCCTTCCGTCTTGGTAGTTAACTGCTCAGTTTAGTTTAACATGCTAGTCGGTCAGCTAAAGCAGTGTTTCCAAACGTGGGTGATATTATCCCCTTGGGGCGAAAATGTTTTTGAAGGGTCGATAGACTCGATAGAAATCAGGAAATCGGGACTTAATCCTTGACCCGTGTATTCGTGGAGTGCACTCTAAAACTTGAGCTAGTTGCACTCCATTACCTTCCAATGCTCACCGGTGTACATCGAGACCAAGTTCTACGCAATGTCACGTGACTATAAAAAAACGCTGCCATCCAGCGGATTATTCTGTAAGAAAGTAATTGAAAGTTGCAAAGTGTTTTTAAAACTACCTTAAGAATATGCAGATTAATTCAAAAAGATTGTTGAAAGCAGGAATACAAAAAAACCAAGTATACTCATATTTGTTGTGGTTGAAAACACTACAATCTTCCAAACAAACTTTAATGGCGGCGAAATCGTTTAGGGACATTGTATTGTTTTCGTAGCGTCCTCGTGCACGTCCGTCAACGTTTGCTATTGGTTCTTGTGTAACCAATTAGAAGTCTATTTTATTCCTTTTTGTAATTTCGATCCCCTCCTTTGTTTTGTACGATATTTATGACCATCAGTTCTGACAAAGGTCATTCGAAAAGAGCTTTTCCAGCTACAACGAATATGGGTTGTCTTTGCAAGCTGATTAGTTTATTTATTTACTAAAGTTGATACAAAAAAATTTCTTTTAACTTTCGTTCTAACGAAGAAAATATCTTTTTTAAAAAAACACATATTTCATCATAATGAGTTATGGGTTCTCAATTTGTAGATAAAAATGTTAGTCAATGATCATAATAAAGAAAGCTTTATTGGTTTTTGTAGGCTTCTGCTGTTATTCTGAATTGTGCTTGATTGTACTTCTTACAGATAGTACTAAAGTTTGTCACTTATGTAACCATGGTAGCAACCCAAGGAGACGGGACTAATTTTGTGACCAAATATACGTTGCAATATGCATATGGACGCCATGCCAGATTTGAGTATTACAAGGAATACGGAAAAGATAGGGTAAGCCTAGACGTGGAACTCTTTGTCTTCAGACTGCTTTACTCTTACGTATGATCTTGACACTTTTAAATCTAATGTCAGTCGTCATTTTTTTGGAAATCTTTATTCATTTTGTTTTCAATTACATCTATTTTTCTGGCTACTTTTTATTTCTACTTCTTTCAAATTAGCTCAATACCTTGAAGTGGCAACCCTGCCTTGTATTGAGTGAAGGATATAAAAGCAGAGAAAAAGAAAAGAAAAACTCTTTCCATAGTAGTGCTAGTTCTGTGGTAATGTATCATAGGACTTTTTTAGTTTAGTTAAATATTCAATTGAAAATGTCAGAGAGGTAAGAATAAAAACTTGCATAGGAATCTCAGAGTCGTTGCCAGGATTGTTGTTATTGTAAAATGGCAGAAAGGATGCCTCGATCAGCGAAAATCAGAATTCAACAAATCCTACGATATCTTACATATTGGAAGGAGATCTAATTTTGAGTCAACTGAGTTTAAGTTTTGAGTCGGATTGTCAACATTAATTAGTGCTGTGGTGTGAGAAATCCTGGGTTCCATCCCCTCCAGCTCCGTTTGTATTTCATGTTTTTTGAGTTCTATACTATGTATTCCATGATTGTTAGTGTGTCTGCCTGAGTACTTACGGTCGTTATTAATAGAAGCAAATTTTAATGCGATATTAAATCTTTCTAGCTTTCATTACGAAGATCTTTACGTTAAAAGTTTTGTATCAATACAAACAGTTTTGTGTCATGTTGCCTTCCAATTCAAATTTTATTGAACTACATTTGGGCGTTTTGACCTTTCACTTTTTTCGAAAAGTTTGCTGATGGTACAGAATAATAAGACTGCACGAAATAACGAATTCATTTTGTACTTGAAAGCTTTTTTCGTCTGACACTCCTCAGAGTACAATTCGTCAAAAAGATAACTGAGAAGGAATCAACGAAATTAGTTGCCCAACTGTGTTCTACAAGGTAACCAATCAGAATCCTGACTGCCAGATTGATGTTGTTTTGACCAATCAGAGTCCCTGTAGCTGAATGGTTCACCGAAAAGGCACAATGAGAAGACAAATTCTTTTTGTCTACAAAGCAACGGTTTTCTTGCTTTGATGTGAATGGACTCTAGAAAGGCCAAGTGAAAAGCAGATCTAGCTTTCCCAATTACGTTAAACGGGTTATCTATGTGTTAATTTTGGTAAACAAGTACTTGTCATGTTGTTGCCCCCTTCAAACTGTTTCATGTTTTATTGACACTGAATACATTTTTACAGCTTTGTTGAAGCATGTAAGAATCATTTTGTTAGTTCGAGTCAAGATGCAGCTGTGACATTAAAAAAACGAGGCCGTAAACCTGCTATAAATTGTTGGTAATATCTAAGAATTAAAATTTCAAGAAGTATGTTGGTGGTGCAAAACAACAAAAATGAACGGAATAGCGAAAACATTTTGGAATTAAAAAAAGTTTTTATCTGAAACTCCTCGGAGTACAAAATCGTCAGGATTTGGAATGGAGAAGAAATCAATTAAAAGTGTACCCAACTGTGTTTTTAATGTAGCCAATCAGATGTCTGACTGCCAGAATGGTGTTGTTTTGATCAATCAATGTCTGTGAAACTGAATGACTAACCGAGGAGGCACAAGGAAAAGATAAAGTTTTAGAAAAGTCTTTCTGCGCTGTGACCCCATACGCACGACTATTAGGTTACTGGATAGAACTGATCAGTCTTTTACATCCTGTATTCGTTCAGGCAACAGCTCTTACAAGGAAACAACCACCTCGGGTTTCAAAAACCAAAAGCAATGTGACTTTGCCATGGGACAGCAACCTGACCGTACAAAATTGTTTACGGATGACCGCTTTCTTATAATAGGTAAAGATAGGTCTGCTTTTGACTAAGCCGTTCTTGAATCCGTTCACATCAAAGCAAGACACCCGTTGTTTTGTAGAGAAAAAGAATTTGTCTTTTCATTTGGCCTCTTCGGTTGAATTAACAGTTATGCGTCTGGCTAGACTAGTGTTGTATTTAGTAGAATATGGTTACAAAAATGGATTGCCTTCCCCCACCCCCACCCCACCTTTGACAGTTATCTGTGACCACATTAGTCTAGACGTATAGCAAGGCTATTGCACTGAATAGTACTAGCAGATCCTGTCAGAACCAGAATCTGTGGAAGACAATATCAATCTTTGTTCTCCATATTTCCTTACATAACTAATTAATACAACTCTAAACTCTGAAAGTCTATAATTCATGTACTCTGTTAAACTCCGAAACTCTGAAACCCTGCGACTCTGACCCTCAGGTCAAAAGTGATTATCTTAAGAATAGTCATGGGGGTAATATCCGACACTCAACTTCTTCCCAGACTACTGCCAGAACAGCTATTACCACACTATGTCGAAGCTTTGAAAATCTTGTCTAAATGTCTATTTATTATCACAGTTTTGCTGATAGCAGTTGGTTTCCTTTTCTTTCTAGATCTTTACCGGCAACACTAAGGGGATTGATGTAGTTTACAACATCCTAAAAATGCCACTTTTCGCAAGATTTCTTGCTTTTCGAGTGAAGAGCTTTGTTGGAGAACCAGCGTTAAGGGTAGATATCTTCACATGCAGAGGTAAGACAAACACAACATACTATGAAAGAGGGCCGTAGGAACCGCGTGTGTAGTTTCTTTCCCCAATAGTCTGCTGCACAAATGATTTTTCGATTCTAATAAGACTATTAAACGTATTGATAATGATATGAACAGCTGGTATAAAGTTTGATCACAAACGTAGAGATCTTGAAATTTTATTGTTAGAGTAGAGGAAAGTGATGACGTCACAAATCAAAAGTTTTGGAAAAAGGAAGATTTGACTCCGGATATCTGAAGGTCTCCCCAAAAATAGGCTGTTCCCAAAAACTCCAGACCTGTAGGGTATATATTGTTTAAACTAGAGGCGTTTGAATTTCATAACTCTCTGGTCAAAACTGTGTTAATATTCCCTGGTTCCTTACGTTCGGAACCAGGATCAAATAACAAGGTTTTGTTACAGACATTTAAAACTTTGAAAGCTGATATCTCGGTTTTGGGAAAGGGCAACACTTTTAATCTTGGCCATTGACGTTCTTACTAGTAGGGCAACATGAAAATTGCGTACATTTTCCGTAATTCAAACTTTTGCAAAATCGTGACGTCACACTTTTCCCACCGCATGGGCAAATGTAGTGTAAGTTCCCCATTATATGTGTGATGAATGAAATAGACATCGGTCTTGAAGGTAAAAAATCGCGGGGCCACAGGAAATCGAACCCGCGGTCTCCACG
Organism: Carybdea cf. marsupialis auct. non (Linnaeus, 1758); assembly: GCA_010016065.2. Lineage (NCBI taxonomy): Eukaryota > Metazoa > Cnidaria > Cubozoa > Carybdeida > Carybdeidae > Carybdea > Carybdea cf. marsupialis auct. non (Linnaeus, 1758). The sequence goes on along the minus strand of JAAAKL020001552.1, from coordinate 3,620 downwards.
TTGCGCAACGACAACACTTTTCTACTAAGCTGCGGCCCCGTACCAACGAGAGAGAAAGCGAGAAAAATGTGAATGTCTCTGGTTAGGATATTGCGTCACTACATATCATTAGTTATTTCCGGCCTCCCCCACCCCCCTCATTAATTATACCTTGGTGTAGTACTGTAATAATTGTTACCATAGATGTAATTTTGACTGCATATCTACCATGTGCATCTATTTGAAGAGATACAAAGAGGATTCAGGGGGAGGTAGGAGTTAGAGAAGTCTATGTTGTCATATGTAAGTGGAAAATAATGACTCTTCCATGTAACAAGGTTTTTAACATGCTTTATTCTATCAATATCAAGTGGAGAAATTTTGATTTGGTCTTGTGTGTATTTTCTTGTAATAATGGCTACACTATAATAATTTTTATGCACTGAAGAAACTGCCTTCTTCACTTATATGTGATTAGTGAGAGATACATAAATAGTATAATAAATACGAATGATGCGTACACGATGTTAAGTGCTAATTGGCGCATTCGCTCTATTTCTGGATGAAACACTTTCACTCGAGACACAGGACATCGTCAGGAGGAACCACGTCTGGTTTTGACTCCTTCTCCTCTACCATTTTATGACGTCCCCCCCACCCCTGTGGAGAAGTCCTGAACTCGAGTTTCAAATTCCAGGTGAGGCTGGGTTTTTTTTAGATTTTTATTATTACTGCTCACTCCTGCTGAGATCGTTTCTTTTTGGCCAGATGTAAAAGCTGGCCCCTTCAACCACTTCTTGGAAAGATTTTATGAGGCTTTTCCTTTCCTTTGCATTACCGGCTTGCCGGAAGTCGTCCGGTCTTCGTTCTTACAACAAAGCAAGTAGTGAGTCTACTAATAATGACAGCAATGATAATGGCAACAGTATGAAAAATATACATCAGTGTGCATATATACAATATCATAGAGTTTTCTTTTTTATCTGCAACGTCATTATAATGTTTCTCATTCTAGGTTCTATAGAAGGTATATGCTTTCCTTAAACACTTGCTAGCTTAAAAATGCTTTAAAAAACCTTCGATCTTTTCTTCCGTCCAGGAAACGCTCCTGCTGAAGTGTATATTCCTGGAGGCGAATCTTTATCCGGAGAAGCCAAAAAGATAGCAGATAAAAATTTTGTAGAGAACTGCATTTTCCATCCGATGATGTGTAAAGATTCATTGTCTATCGATTTCTGGATGAAACGTGAGTACTATCAATACTGAAATAGCAGTATTATATTATTTTAGTAATGATGGGAAAAGGTACAAGGAGGATGATTATGGTATCATCGATCGGTCTAAGAAGAAAGCGTGTTGACAGGAATGGTGTTGTTGCTGATGATAATGTTGCTAACGATGATGTTGCAGGTGATGATGTTGATAATGATGATGTTGTAGGTGATGATGTTGCTGATGATGCTGTTGCTGATGAGGATATTGATGATGATGATGTTGCTGATGATGATGTTGCAGGTGATGATGTTGCTAATGATAATATTGCAGGTGATGATGTTCCTGATGATGCTGTTGCTAATGATGATGTTGCAGGTGATGATGTTGCTGATGATGATGTTGCTAATGATGCGGTTGCTGATGTGGATATTGCTGATGATGATGTTGCTAATGATGCGGTTGCTGATGTGGATATTGCTGATGATGATGTTGCTGATGATGATGTTGCAGGTGATGATGTTGCTGATGATAATGTTGCTGATGATGATATTGTTGCAAATGATGTTGTAGCTGATAATGTTGCTGATGATGATATTGTTGCAAATGATGTTGCTGATGATGATCTTGCTAATGATGATGTTTCTGATATTGATGTTGCTGATTGTTGTTGCTGATAATTCACGCTGTAAATGTACGGATCACGAGTTTAAGTTTGATTCGCAACGGTGACATTTTGTCTATAAGTTGCTACGTAAAACATGCTTTCAAAAAATTTAGTAAGTATTGTATAGTTTGTGTTGCCATTGCATTTGACTAAGTTTGTTTGGTAATTAGGGTATAGATGTCGAAATGGCAAAAGTTCAGCGTACCCAAGTTCTTAGTGGGCTGAAAATTATCATACGCATATGTAAGTTTCAAATTTGCGCGGTCGAAATGTGAAATCCAGTAACAAATTGTACATTTTGAATAGCAATTTAAATTTTTTGTTGCTGCTGAAGTTCCCGATTGAACAAGCTGTCTACCATATCCGTTTTATCATAGAACAAAGCTTCGAGTTACTTGGAATGGGCAGTGGATACATTAAAGACCACCAGATTTTTTCAAGTGCGAGTGCAAATGGCTGTAGTAATATCTTTGTACGCCTGCCTCATCATAGACAGTTTTGCATGAAGGAAATTAATGGATTTGTAATGGTTGACTTTAAAAGAAAGACTCTTATCACGCATATTGTTACCAAAAAAAGGAACAAGAATGTCTTGAAAAGTTATAGCGTTCAGTATTGGAATAGTGGAACCCTTCTGAAAGTTTTAGACGATAATGGAAACTATAAGGTATGCTTAACAGATAACAGATGTATAATGCTCACCATTGAATAGTTAATTGTGACATCGCATTTTTCATAAAATCAAAGGTTCAACGCATTTTCAACAAATTTGAGAATAGTATTTTTAAATTAAAATACCGCTATTTTTCTGTTGAACTCTTTATATTAAAATCATGTTATTTTATGACCTGTTCGAAATTTACAAAATATTACACATATTTTAAAAGTTACTATTAGCGGGAATTTATTTTTTTGTCTAGGTCTATAACTTGTCTTGTCATTAGACCTTTTCGGTTGACCATTCAGTTCCACAGACACTGATTTGTCAAAACAACACCAATCTACTAGTCCCGCAGTCAGACGTGTGATTTCTGATTTGCTACTTCAAAAAGATAGTTGAGTATAAGTTTCATTGATTTATTCTCAATTTCTATTCTGACGATTTTGTACTCTGAGGAGTGTCAGAGAATAATAGCTATTCAGTAATAATAAGTTTTTGCTAATTCGTGCTGTTTTATTGTTTTGTGCAACCAACAAACTTTTTAAACAATTGTGATAGATGCTATTTTTATGTTACTTTCTTCCTTTGAACCGTAAATCACCAAGATATGACTTTGTAACCTGATCAAATTGTATGGCATTTTTTATTTATCACGCGACAGGTATTTCCCGGAAATTCTGGTGGAGTAGATTTGCGTGTAAACAAACTGCCAATGGACATTAAAGCGTCGGTAGTCAAACTCGAACTCACTGGTTACACCGTAAATGTGGCAGTACAACTCGAATTTATTGGGAAAAAAGGTGATTGATATTTTAACTATCGGTTGAATGATTCTGTGACATTTTTTCTTCCTTGTCACGACTTGGTAGGTAATACACACACACACGCAGATAAAATTCAAGGGCAAGATTTTTGCTATAATACATAAATTTAAAAAAACAAAGAAGACATTGAAACAAGCTTTCGAGCTTTTCGCTCTTCCTCAGGTCTGCGAAAATACAAATAAATACCATATATATATACATATATATATATATATTTATATATATAAGTACTCAGGCAGACACACAAGCAGTCATGAACTACATAGTATAGATCTCA
>JAAAKL020001551.1:0-30269 GCA_010016065.2 Carybdea cf. marsupialis auct. non (Linnaeus, 1758) | reverse complement strand
TCACACTCACCGAGCCACTCACACCCACCCATCCACCCACACTCACCCACACACTCGTACTCACCCACCCACTCACACTCACCCATCCACTCACTCCCACCCACTCACACTCACCCATCCCCTCACACTCACCCATCCACACTCACCGATCCACTCACCCTCACCCACCCACTCACTCACACTTACCCACCCACTCACACTCACCTAGCCATTCACACTTGCCCACCCACTCACACTCACGTACTTACTCAACTCACATATTCACTCCCTCATTTACTAACCAATAAAATCCCTAGAATGTCATGCTTCACTTGCAGTATTTGATGTTTAAATTCTCTACCTTAAAAGCAACCTGGATGTTTTTGCTTCGACTGGGAAAAGCTTTCTTGCCCTCCCTTTTCCAGTATTTGTTTGCATTGTAATGACTATTGTGATACTTAGTATTTAGTCTACCTTAAAAGCAAGGTTATATAAGTGTACACTTTGCGAAACTGGCAAAAATACAATATGAGATGTGGCAATGTAAACTGTTCTTTCTAATAATATTCATTTACAATATTCTTGACAAACTTTTGCTTGGTCCACTGCTCTTCAATTTGTTGTATAAAATCTGGTCTAACAATCTTCGCTCTCTTGATCGCGACTCCCTCACTTGCTACTCGTTGTGCCTGGGCATCATCGTTAACTCTTAAATACACACCTTCTACAGGGCCATCATAAAACGATGATTGTGTTTCTAGAAGTGCCAGCACCTGAAATTTGTGTTAAGGTAAAAATAATAAATAAATACATAAATAAATGAGAGCAACAATAATCATCAAATATTAACAAGATGAGTGAATACTTTAATGGAAGTATCAATTTATAATCTCAAAATAAATAGGGAAGTGGAAATCTCCATTGTTGTGTGAACAAAAAACTCTGATTCTTTCAGTTGACATGTGACAGTGAGGAGAGGACTAAAAATTTCAGTCGATGTCATACATTCATTAATTTGTTACTTTTATATATGATATTGGTCAACAATAATGTTAGAGGTTAAAAATGGAAGGAAATGTTCAAGTAAATGGGAATCTTTAACTTGAGTAAAACCTGTCTGATAAACGGACACATACTGATGCTTCAATGTATTCCACCTTAACCCAAATCACTTTAGAAGTCCCCATTTCTTAACTCTTTCAGTTTGCAAATTATGGAATTACTTCCTTCCTTGCTTTGTATAAAATTCATTCTTAAAAATAAAATTGTTTAAAACATAACTTCCGTTAACTAATTTAAAATGACTATTTTGTGTGACCTTGATTTGTTACTGCAAAATGGAAAGACTTTACTTTGGTTGATTCATCAAAAATAGTAGTTTGAAATTGTTTAGAATCATACAAAAGGTTTCTTGGCAAAATCTTATGATCTGATCGGGAGATCTTCATCAGAAACTATGCAATGGAAATTACAAATCCCATTTATATTGTCAAAATATGATGACCTTTTACAAGTCAAAGAAAACGAAACGCAATTACAACATAATAACAATAAAACCCCTCATTACTTTTGGGGAGTAATTAGCTCCTTACTCAACCTTTCGACAAGATATGCTACTAGGGTAAATAAAGATACCATGTCAGTAAACAGATGGGATGATCCACAAACAAAGGGATAACAGTGTGAAAAGTGGCTGCACAAAAATAGAGTATGAGGTATATATATATACAACAAAGAATATCTACAGTCTCATCAACACATGCACTTTCACAACCTGACTATAAAGGCCAAAATTATCGGTTGTTTACTTTGATTGACTTTGCTGAAATTGAAGCCACTCTTAGGCAAAAAGAATCTTTTTGGCAATACCAGCTTCAAATATCTGTTCCCAATAGACTCAATGAAAGAAAAGTTATGAGGACCTGAGTCAGCTCTGCTTCCACTTCCTTGTGTCAGAAGCTTTCAGATACCATCAACAGGCCTGGGAATGAAAGCCTCATTTTCCCATTGTCCTCTTGCCAAGCTTTTCAATGTGAGCAGTGACATAGGACTGGAGGATTCTGTCAGATGAGGCTTAAAGTGGGTAAAACAAGTGGCAACACTTGGGTTAAATATCCTACATTATCTATTTCAAAACTATTTTCTACTACTCATACCCAGGCCACTTTTCCATGAATGATGCCCAAAGCAGTCTAAAATTTGAAAATATTAAATCTCATCCTAAAGCATTTTAATGTTCCATAGGAATCTAGTCCACAGAAAAGTGTGGACATGAACTGTGCATGTGTCAAGAAGTAAACAAACTTGGTATTCATGTTTTTGAATAATTCTTCCTCAGATACTGTTCACCTGTATGTGACAGATCCTCTTGCAAATATTTGATTTCCCTTAAAAGAAGATCTGTAACATAGTTAAACTGAGTCTGAGGAAAACCTGGTTGGTACTCCTACTGGCATTGCAGGGGGTGCATTGGGCCATGAGAACATCCTCATAAAACCATAAAAATATTAGATTGGTATAGATTGATGACTTTGAATGCCTGCTGCAATAATTTAAAGCAACTGGTCCCTATTTTACACTCAAACTCTAGACTCCTTTTAAAGTTCTACCTCATACCTCTAATATGGACATGCCCTCTCCCTGCAAGTTCCTGCATATACCACTGTGGACACATAGTTTGGGTATCTTCTCCTGGCAATCACTCTATGTGAAAGAGTTTTATGAATAGATAATGGACTGCATTACACTATGAGTAACTTGAATTCCTATAGACCATCCAAAAAATTTGAATGATATGGTATTGCTCATGACTAAAATCATTCATGATGAACACTGTATATTTTGGGTTTTGGACAATCAGATTTGGTATTGTATATGTAGAACAATCAAAGGAGAAATTTATTGGTTGTCAGACTTCAGGATGCAAGCCTGAGAAATTTCCAAATGTCTATGCCTTTCCAAAAGCATTTGTCACAGTATAAATATATGCTGTACTTACATAGGCACAGCCCTCTTGAAGGGGCTAGAACAGTGGTCATGGATATAGGACACTAAAAACTGGATGCCTTTCCTGGCATCACCTTCTGAAATCAAACCCATTCACCCCTCAAGATCAAGGCATGATAATCAGCCATTAAACCATGGCAACATATGTTTGCAACCATTTGATTGAATATCATTTTAATGGATATCATATGATTGGATAACATTACCCAACCTAACTAAAACTTACAAGACACTTTAAATCACCACTAAAACTAACATTTGATGTTATTAGTACAGATTGATGATTTACTGTTGCCAATACTTACCTTTATTACTACATCCACTCAATAACTATTTAAAATAAAACACCTCCTTCTATATTATTTTGATTCTTTCAATTATCAGCACATTTCCCTTAATGAACATTAATGTTTTCATCATTAATTTGTTCATGCAAAGATTTTCTAACATCACACTTGTGTCCTTTTATTTAGAAGCACTTCAGTCACAATATGACTTCTGTTACCTCTATATGTACATATGTGGTTATATGCATAATATATAAAACTTAAGGTATAATACTTGCAGACTTGCATTGTTGGGATCCAGTGACATGGAACCTAAATTCTGGATTTGTTAACGATTTTGATTCAATTATCTGATGATATAGTTGTATCTCTCTTAACTATTCTCAAGAACAACCCAGAAGTGAACGTAATATCTTATATCCATATGGAAGCATATTTGTAACGTAACCCAATCTTATAGAAATGATTCATATTGTGATATTTTGTTACTTCTTTTAAAATATAAACCTTGTTAGTTTTTTCTCTTGTCAATACATATAAGATACAACTTAAGTAATCCTAAAGAAAAGAACGTCGACTAATACTTGAATTTACTCATCCACCCACCTGCTCCAGACTGTTGTCTGCAGCCCCTACCTTAACCACTTTGGTCGGTTGAGCGATATCGCTTTACTCTGGATTGCTTTTAAACCTTACAGAACACGACGATAATAGGCTATATATCAATATATATTTTTAGCGAATGAGACGACAACGTGCGCCTATACCTGTACCGTCACCAACGTTTTAACTAATTGCATCACTTTTTAAGCAAGTTATTATTTAAGTGTGACTCACCTCTTTGACAGACTTAAACTTTGACTCGCCTATTACTGGCACTAACGGAATTGACGTATTGCCGATCACCTGTTCCAGCCTCTTTCTACTCATAAAAACATTTCTGTTCGTATCATATATGTCAAATGCCAAAAAATGTCCTGGTAGATTAGTGTAAGCAATAGAGTGCTTAGCATACATCCACTCTCCAAAGAGAATTGAATGCCCGTCCCTTAAAACTTGAAACAAATCAGAACTATGACGCTCTAGCCACTGATCCAAGATACTAAATTGCCTGTGGGTAGTGGAAGTTACCAGATGTGAACGATTTTGTACATGAAAACGGTAGCTCTTGTCCATACTGATTCCAAGGTTCGCCCCATCTACCTTTTCCTCTGCTGTTACTGTGTATGTTAAAAAATCATTCATTTCCTTTTCATCCATTAATAAGTCATCGCGCGAAATATTCTTTCGGTCGGCACTTGCATCCACTAAATGCTTCGTCCGCGGGAATTTATAAAATCGAGATTCGGTCCCGTCACTTGAGCCAAAGGTAGAATCCATTGCAAGTACTCAAGTAATAAAATCGCTTATACATATCTTGCCAACAAACCCAAGGTTTTAACGGTACCGATAGTCACTTCCAGATTGCACCATATCGGTGTAACCAGTGTTTACTTCTGTCAGCATGATCTCCATCTTGGCATAGCCTCTCATGAAATTCATAACGAGTCACTATTGTATTATATAAACAGAGTTTCTAATTCTGGTTGCACCATGGAAATCGTGGCCATGTCGAACTTAAAGTTACCCCTATGGCACATATTATGCCGAATTCAAGAGGCTCAAAGGTTAAACTTGAACAAGCAAATAATGTTAGTAAACAATCACATCTGTCAACAACTGGTAGGGACTATTACATAAAACCACTGCAATAAGTTTAAAACATGCTTTCGGACAAATTTCGGCAAATGAAAAACTTTTGTATCATAGACTTAATTAGGACTGCTATAGTATCTGTCCAAGAATTAAAGGTCAACTGCTACTTGATAGCTGAAAGGTTTTGATCAAATCATAAATGTGCTAAACATAATAAAATTTCATCAGAAAAAACCATCTTGCCTTGCTCTATGATTTACAGAAGGTTGTGGAACATATTTTTCTCCTTTTGATAAATTTATGAATAGCTTTGAAAATATACTGGACAAATATTGTTTTACCGTCTGGATTTTGATCCGGAAACTGCGCATTCGAAGCGTGACCCTCCACGACTGAACTATGGAGTCCTGTAAATGACTAATTCTATCTTACTAGTCGCCACATTAGCCCCAAACCCTTCACCATTGGACATCAGCTCTACACACATTCAAAGGCCAGCCTCTCCGAGCTGTGTGACTTCATTGTACTTGCTAGGACCGTCATTAAATGCAGCGCCTTAAAACAGCAGTCTGACTTTGCTTGTAGAGACTGGCAATCTGCCGTAAATATGAGGATGTAGCCACTCAATGTAAGTGTATTTGATTGTCTGAATTTAGCAAATTGAGCCCACATAAATGACCATGACGTGAAGGACATAGATTGGCTAATAAAGGGAAGATGAGAGAAGTTTATTGCAATAACTGTTTCCAACTGAAGAAAATAGGGTCGTCTTGAATGACTGTTGCTATTCGAAAGTCGATTAAAACTGAATGACACGGAACCCAACAGATGGCCTGCAAGCACCGTTTCGAAAAGGAATCTTTGCTTAGGCAGGCATTTCATTTTTCGGACACAAAACTTGGAAGGGTTTATCTGTAATTCAACAGTTTAAACCTAAATTTCGTTAAATCACAAATCGAAAGATTGATTCATCAAAAACGCAAAAGTACCATTTCAGCATTTCGAGTTTTAGCTCCTTTGCAATACATAAATAACAGATCAACTAATTTTTCTCAAACCGATTTGTCCTCTTTCCTTCAACTTCGGTACTAGCTTTGGTTGGCATCTCCAAAAGAGGACTGGTTATGGAAACAAGGTATTTTGAACCTTTATAATGCTACCCCGGTCATCAACAATTGTTCGCATGTTTTCATCAATTTCAAAATCTTACGTTTGTAGTTATTAACTTCCTCGATTAAAGTTCTTCGGATGATACTTTATCTTTCAACAATTGTATTTATATCATGTCAAAATTGTGTGTTAACACTCTGTAGAGTTTTTCAGTGTCTATTTTCAGTAGTAAATTTATGTCTTTCTTATTTCCTAAGAAACAGTGTTTAGCATTCCGACGCCAGCCTTCAAATACAAGAAGATATGAATCACGATACCAGAATTTCTTCAATGTCTCTCTTTTACCACCGTCGTCTAGTGGATGTGGTCCCTGCTTTCAGTTCAAGGTCAGGGTTTAAGACCTAGAGGGGACATTGGTAACGACAGGAAGGGCGTCCGCTCTTAAAGTGCTCTAGCCTCCAGAACCAAGTCCCATTCATATAGGCATCCATCAAACGCATGCTAGCATGTAAAACGGACGTTAAACAGTATTAAAAAAATCATATATCTTCAATATCCTCCGAAATCTAAGAAACACTCAATACCTAAACAACTAGGGGGTAGAGCTTTCTCTCCATTTTGCTAAACAAATTGGTGTTGATTCAAAAATCTTAAATCGTTTATTACGGTTTTATTTGATCAGAACAATAGGTAGGCAGGCAGGTAGGCAGGCAGGCAGGCAGGCAGGCAGGCAGGCAGGCAGGCAGGCAGGCAGGCAGGCAGGCAGGCAAGCAGACAGGCAAGCAGACAGGCAGGTAGGCAGGCGGGTAGGCAGGCAGGTAGGCAGGCAGGCAGGTAAGTAGGTAGTTAACGTGGACGCCCCGGTAGGTAAGCTTCAACTCTACATATAATGGGTCAATATCAGATACTAAACGACAAAAGAATCCAGTCCTGTAGCTCATTTGTAAATACATAATCATTCTCTACTACGCCATAACTACACATTTGACATCTCATTAAGGAAATATCTGAAATAAATACATCTTAATTTAGTATCTAACATCGTCCAACGACGGACTAGCAAGTTCAGAAATGCCCCTCCGAACCCGGAAGAGCAAAAGGGGATGTCGCCATCGAATCAATTCCCCTGATGGTCGCTCTGTTGTCATACGCAATGCATTGTCTGCAAAACAGTACAAAGTCAGGCAAGGCTTATGTACTCCCATGCAATAAAAAAATAGACGTCGACACACCTGAGGTGGTGAAGTATAAAACCACTGATCAAGATTCAACATGAACTTCTTCCCTTTACAACCCCGTCACGTCCTAATGATACAAAGACCGGGTACTGTGTCACATTGAAATGTATATTCCACTGAACCTACAAATACTACACCTAACGTTGCATAACCTAGCTTCTACTACCTGCTTTGTTTAAAAATAGTTACTTGCCGTGCAAGAAGGAGCTTGTAAACAACAAAAAAATGCCCAAGCTAAAGCCGCAATTTCAGTCTTCATTAGTTATTATGGCCAAACTCTGCTCATTTATAAAACTATGATACCTTTCTATCTCTTTCTATTGTAAATTCATAATACTTTATTCAATTTCTTACTGGTCTCTTCTCAGTCCTCTGTCAGTGTTCTACGTTAGCCCTGGAACTCATGTCAGCCAAAAACTAACTTTGATACTGTGTTAACCCGTGTTACTCTTCTGTGGTTAATCATTGAAATAGGTTAGAATTGTGGGAGCACTTCAAGTGGGACCGGTGTGATTCTTTCATAGTTATCTCAAATTACGGCGCTTATGATAAAATAGTTGGGGTGTGCAAATTAAATAAATCCGATTCATATCACCTCTACACTTAAGCACAGGAGGGTACCACATATCAAAGAGATCTGAAATGAACCAAAAAACCGAAGTTGAACCAATATCAACTGAACACTACGCTTCCTTTGATAATTAACTCACTATTGAAAGAAATACGTCTAGGCTTTTGAACGTTTACGATTTACATTGGTGTGGCATGATAAATGCCTAATCTACGAAGTTTTATAATATCTGGTCGTATACAACCTCGGTCTTGATGCGAGATTCCTAAAGCGCTTGCAGTTGGTAAAATAATTCCCATCGTGTTGTATTATATATTCGGCTCTTGCAAATGTAGCCATGTTGATATACGCAAATACAGCTGCTTTAAAAAAAATTAACAAAACCAATACGGTTACGTCTTCTGTGGTATAAGGCCACGTCATAACCTTGCGTAAACAATACAAATACGTACAAACTATTCCAATTGCCCCGAGTTACGTCATACTTCGCAAATTCATGGTATTACAAAGCACGATCAATTGTAATCGCTGTCTGTCGATGGTTGGCTAATTTTCAACAAATTACTCCACAAAAATAACGACACCTGTATAAATCCACTATTTGATCTGAGCTTCCTTTAAGAGAGATTTTCTTAGAGTTCAAACGAACATCTCGTCTATCTTCTTCACCAATCTGTGAATCTAACAGACCGAAAATGTTTCATTTGCAATCCACTGGTTTTACCAGAAGGATCGGATAGCGCAATAATTATTATAAACCATTTACTGAAGAAAACAAAGTATCCAAATCATAATGGTACCCCATCAACAAAAATCCTACTATTTCTACACTATAGAAATTCCGTTAATGCACGGTAACCTCGATCCTGCCAGTTTGCTGCAAGTTCCCATATTGTTCCCATGGTTCCAAAGTGTAAAGAAGCATGAAAGTTTCCCTTTCTTTGATTGCCCCTATTACTGCTGCACTATACTCTATGATTTCATGCTAACGTCATAAATATGTCACAGAAAGTGATCCCGCAGGTTTTAAACCTAGAGCCTCCTCTCCAGCTCATTATATTCTATGTGATTACATACTTCGTTTTGGACAGGATAAAACCGCTCTCAATAATTTCTGCGACGAACTGATCACTTGGTCAACAAGAGCTCGTCCAACAGCAGTTCCAAAAAATGATTCCTCTGACGCGCATGCTCAATTTTTCAAAAAATATCTAGTGACCATTATGTAGAGTCCCTCTCAATTAATGGAAAATATTTTCGAGTCATGTGACTGCCTTGCACACAAACTATTCAGATGAGATACTCTTCCGCTGTTTCTAAAAGGTGTCGCTCTAGTTCTTTCGCCTTCCTTGGATCCAAGCGGCGCCATATATCTAAATCATCGGGTAACTTCACCCTGTCCGATTTTAGAGTCAGGAAAAACCTAAAAATGCTAACTTGGGACATAACATCAAGGGCACCTATGTCAAAACCTGATGTCGACTTTTTCCTTGTCTTCTCAGTGCTTTCTGGCGAGGGTCTCAGTACATTAGGACCAAAAACTGTCGCCAAATTGTTCAAATTCATCTTATTAACATCCGCATCTTCGTTGACTCTGTAATAGAAGAGACCATAGGAAACATGTACACCTTCCTCATAAATGGCGCAACAATGACGCAACAATGGCACAACAAATGGCGCAACAAGTGGCGCAACAAGTGCCGCAGCAAGTGGTGCAGCAAATGGCGTAACGATGTCGACAAAAACAAAGCAATGACATAACATCAAGTAACATCTACTTCTCTTTTCTACTAACTCTTGGGAAGAGGGGGAAAAATTGCACTCTTAGATGTTTTCACCCACAACAGCATCCTACCATGGTCCATCATTTTAGAGAATCATGAGTTCAAAGCCCGCACTAAATTGCCACTTCTCTTCCTAATGAATAGAAACGGGGTATCGCGCACCGTAGGGCCAATTCCGTATTTCATACCATCTTCGTGAAAACACAAGTTTTAAAAAGCATTAAGTAACTGTATAAATAGAGCTTTTCAAACTAATAAAAGAAAAGTTTGGGGGCGAAAGATAAAATTCAGGGCATAGTGTCCAGTTCATTCATCCAAACCATTATTGTAATTATAGAAATGCAATACTCTTGTACTAGAGGAAGTGCCTACTACCCTGAAAACGTAAATTTAAGAGGTGCTGCATAACAAACAACACAATTCCCAGATTACACATCAAAACTAAAAAAAGAACTATTACAAATTGAGTGTAAAACAATCATGAGTCTAGAGAGGCTAGTCTTGATGTTGACCTTCGCTTAGGTATTAACTATGCTGCATCGATAAAACCATTTAAACCGCCTAAGTATGGAAAATGATGTAACAATCCACCCGAAATCAACTATTGACCGAGTGACCTCAAGTGTGAATAACGACTTCGTTGTTAATAGGGACTTTACGGAATAGAGACTTTACGGTTAATAGAGTTTTACGGAATTACCTGGCACGTGATATGAAGGGATCAATACAGGCAGATTAAGCGTTTGGAAAATTATCCTTACTAGAAAAGGTAACGGGGATTTCAGTCCAGTTCTAAACAGAAATACCCTGTTTTTTGATTCCTCGTATGCGGCTTCGGTCGTTGACAAACGTGAACAAAGTAATGCAAACAATGATGATCGCACCTTCGCAAATGCTCCATGAGGTACAGCGCAGTCATTTTATTAGGCCTTGGTAATTGTTCCAACAAGTCTATCATATAGATCTCCTTTTCGTCGATGTCTGATAGTTCTACGGAATAAAAACAGGCCTCTTTAATTCGTAACATAACTTGTTCAATAGGAACTTGTAAAAATAAAGTCTATTGAAAATGCAAGGTTACAAAATCAGCCCACGACACCTACGCGTTAGAAGCTATTACTTTCAGCGAAACTTGAATTCAAATAACTTGAGTGGTAAAGCCAGGTGTTATGCGAACGAATGAATTCTTTCGAATATAGGAGAATATATCCATTCTTTCTAAATTTCGATACATAATCTGTCCTTTCAACATATTAAATGCCACCTGATACTTTTCAATATCCACTAATAGTCCATTTGCCAAGTTGAAAAGTCGAAGCAGTCACTCCAACCTGACTACACAACAGAACCATCTGCAACACTCACCTGGTTACGAAATTGCATTTCTCTTACTTTATTGTTTCAAATAACACACTAAGCACCGCTAGTCGTCACTCGGACAAGCAAGGAAATCGATTTCATATCAGTGAACTAGTTTCGGCAATAAGAACTGTTGCATTAAAGGCGATCAAAAAAAGATAATAGGGTCTATACATACCATAAATGAGGAAGTACACTAGAATGCAAATGGGAAATGACTGACATTTTTCACGAGATCATAAGACCTCCTGAAAATTGATGATAGTGTACATATGGTCATATGGTTGTAAAAACGTCAGTCGTATCTATCACAGAAAATGCCAACGAACAGCCAGTACCCGGTGGCACAAGATACATGTAACAAAATCACAGTTAATGGCAAAATAGTTGTTGAGCTTCTAAACGTCCCCCCCTCTTAACGACGATTTCTGTTCTGACGAGTATAAGCTGGAGAAAGCTTTCCATTCCAACAGGGTTTATCAATTCTGTGCACTGTACCATAAATAAAAAATTATCGTCCGTAACTTACGTAGTCCATCCAAAAACTTGTGATATAATTTATCTGTAAAAAGTGGTTCGGGCAGTTCCCTAAAGTATAACTTCAAGAGCCCTGCAACAGCATGTATGTCAGCCTCTGCAACAGCAACAACAGCACTTTGCGTGTCTACATGGAGCGGGGAAATGTAATGTCTTATCAAAAATACCATCTGCACTTGAAAAAGTAGATACCACAGATCTCTAAAAAAGACTGGATCGAGCTATCCCATAGTTTCAAGCAGCCAAAAAGTGTGGTCACGAATACTAATCCCCAGAAATTAAAATAGCTCGGTAAGGCCAGCCGTGTTACGTAACATTGTTTATAAGCTTTTCTTGATGGGGACTAAACTGGTGTCCATCTTCTGACCTCGCTCTGAGACGGAAGATTCTCCATCCATTGTTTTTCAGAGATAATTGGTAGATACCTTACACAACAAGTTAAAAGGAGGCGGAGATAAATTATCCTTAGCATGAAGAGATACTATTTGCACATGAACTGTATCTAAGGGGAAAATTAAAGCAAGAAAAAACCTGCCGCTACTAAAGCCTCATGTACTTACAATTTTTTGTACTTCATATTAAAAAAAATCATGCTTTACACCTACTAATTAACTAGATAAAAATTTCACAAAGGGGGAATGGGCATGGAGATGATAAAGATGACATTATGTGTACGTAACGTAGGTCTCAATCTTTTAAGCTTGTCAAAATGTCTGATCTCTTCATCAATGAGATTCATCAAAAGGGCAAAAATGGGACTACAAGTGCGTAGCATATACAGAGAGTTGGATGCACCACGAAGGCAATTTGTTATCAAGGGTAATCTTTCAAAGTCCACTAAATATAGGTTTATCGATGTTGCTTGGAAGAAAAATTAAACTTGCCACCCTTAATTAGAGAGATATGATATCACTTCAGTCTGTTTTCCTTCTGATCTCCTTCATCACACATTAGAAAGTAAAGCACTAGGTAGCGATGATATTTCTATTTTGAACCGCACGTCACATCTACTTCACAGTAACAGTCTGTTCAATAGCACATTTCCTGGTGTCAAATAAAAGAAGTCATACAAAAACCACAATCAGGACGTACGTGAGCATTTTGCCATTAAATGCTGGTGTACATGTACGTATATGACGGGCTGCTTCCATTATTAGATGCCCAGGTACGCGCGGATAACTTTCAAATAAATCGGAAACCATTAAAATGGTGCTAGACACCTGATTGTTCGAGTTGTTGCGTATGTTAACTGGATTACACGTTGATTGTTACGGAACCTTTATTTCACTTTATCCATGGAGGCTTCAAATTTAGACTTTTTTGCCTCTTAAAAATGTGTGGAACGCAGGCATAATTTTATTCTCATTTGATCAATTAACCTTAAAACCAGAGGATATTGTAACTAACAATGGAAAAGAGGCTAATTCATAATTACATCGAACTCCACTTTAGAAAAGTTAAAACTTTAGGTCTAATATAAACCAGTTTTGTTGTGGTACATTCTTATCAATACTATGAAGTTGGCTCACCACAGTCCAATTCTATTTAGATTTGGAACATGTATTACAAAACAATAGTTTTTGATTCAATAACTGAAACGCAACAAACTGGGGACAAATAGCTTGAGGCCAAAAACGAACGCTAATCATCAAAACTCACATAAAACCACTGCAGCCGCTCTTTATCCTATTGTTAGTGATTTACTATATATCATATTTTCAAGCTTTTTCAGTCATAATCATTTTAAAATAATGATAATTGTTAAGAAAGACGCAACATCATTGCCCTGAAACAATCAGCTCGCAAGGGCAATTCCAGCGGTAAAAGACACCCGTGCAACCCACAAGCAAGGTTCTCTGCTCATAGAAAGGACACTGGCCACAGTCAAAACACCTGAACGTCTAAAAATTGGCAGAGAAGACGTGGACGCAGATGCAATGGATACAGCGTCGAAATCAAGATCGAAGGGTCCTGGGTTCGAACCTCATCTAGGCCACATAGCAGTACACTTTGGCAAGGTATGAACCACACATTGCTACTGACTTGCACTGTGGGTTTATCTGTATGAGCATCGAATGAGGCAGCGATTGGGCATTCAGCAACCCAGGTTGTCTTGGAGTTCCCACTGCCAGGGTGATCTATGATATATGAATTGTAAACCGCTGTAGAATGGCTCTGAACCAGATATGGCGGTATATAAAAACAATACAAAAAATGGCGCACGAGAAATCGGGTGAGAGCAAGAGCCATTACAGCCCGAGCACCTATGTAAAAAGGTAAACAACAAATGATACCAGTTTCATCGATCGTTTGTACAATAAGACTATTTTACGTAAGTTTCTGCTGCTCTACTCTACTTTAAGATTCTGTACCATTTTTGTGTCCCTCCGGATTCTTCGTATACCCATTTGTCAGCAAGTCTACCTTTCCGTATCAAAGCATGACAGCCAAACATAAGATGACAAAGCAGTTACAACTACTATCAAGGAACACTACATACTTTCATCAAAAGACTTTTTCAAAAACTGAACTTCAGATGCTATTCCCGACAGACGATAAATGCCGACTTCATCTAACCCTGTTAGAAAGATGGAAGAATGCAAACATTACTATCTACGATTTCGTCACAAAACAGAAACACTGGAGATGTACTTGGGGTAAAGATGAAAAAATTGTATCAATCAATTAAGACAAAATCGACAATTCATTGGTGTAAATATACACAGCTTGCCGAAAGACGCTTCGCTGGTAATACACTAAAACACTTCTGAAACACTTCAATGACATACACAAAGTAGCAGTACTTTCAAGGAGCTCATACGAAAATCGCTCTCTTCAGTCACTAAGATTTGTGCATTGAAATAACAAACAACACTTCCAGTGGCTAAATACCGAGGAGCAACTATCAGTTACTACTTAACAACTGGGCATCACTCGTTCACAGGAGGCTAACAAGATACGAGTAAACATACTTTCAAATACAACAACAACAAAGCAACATAAGCATGTCGTTATTGTGGGCAAGAATGACCAATAAATAGGACTGGCAAGGTTGCCCTCACTTCTTTCGCTCTTCTATATGTAATGTACGTAGCATCTTTATGCACCACAAGATAAGGTTAAAACAGAGGTAAACGAAGTAATACTTTGACATAATAATGCTCCAATGGCTATACGAATTCCCATAATTTATCTTAAATTTGGTCCCAATTATAAAAATGGCGACTCACCTCTCTTTTCCACTTCTTTTACGCATGTAATAACAATCAACGGGATGTCAAATTGTTCTCTTCTGCAAAAAATAAGAGTTTCGATTGTTGGCTGGAGGACTCATAACAATTATCTGTCAAATAGCATGATTGATCTACTCGAGTATAAGTCGGGTGTGAGAATTTTTGGTACTACCGTAATGAAAATGAAACTGGCTAGGCTGGCCAACTACATGTACTCAAAGTATCTCTATCATGTTATCCTACAACAATGATTGTACGGATGTCATAATAAATACAAAAAGCCTCTAATCATGTTTTTCCAAGCAACTTTAGAAAGAGATCCGCTCTGCCTCGTTCTATCCAAGAATACCCTTATCCCTTAAACAAGAGCTACTCATTACCTGGTAACAATCCGAACTGGGACTCCGAAGACGCCTTCACTGACAGACTTGGTTCTCTGAATTCCTTCTGGTGTTGTTGAAAACGATAGGGAAAGAGTGATGACTCCGTGCTTTTCCAGTGTCACAGTCATGGAGTGATGTCGAAAATCACCAAGATTTTCTTTTAGCAACTAAAGAATAAACAAGAAAAGGTAACATGAAATTGGATTGAAAGATATATAGAAATATGCCTAACTAAATACGAGATACAAGCGACAGCAAATAATCATTAAGTGCAAGAAAGCAGTTAATCGATTATCTACCGTCTTTTCATTTATAGGTCTAGCGCTCAACCAAGTTATCAAGATGCGGAGACTTCCAACTGACAGCAGGCGTACGAGATAAAGAGCCATGCCCATTCCAAGTCATTAATGATTTCTGCATAACGTACTAATGACAGATCATTCGATTGTGGGCAAACCATTACGGTCGCTTATCTCCATATCCTTGTCAATTCCGAAGTAATTAAGATGGTTATGCAGTGCTAGACAGGGTCTCAAAAGGTCACACGGTTTCACTGACATCCCATTTAAGTCGACAATATATCTATCGAGTCCACGATGATTCTGTCACTCTGATTACGTCAATACTTTGAAGGTTCAATCGTGTAAAGTTGTGTTTTAACAGCAGGGGAAGGGGTAAGACTGGCAATGTCCAGCCACAATCTTTCTTTAAAGCATGTACTTCCCTAGTGGTGAAGTGGAAACTTCAGGAGATTAAATCCACGGAAGATGCAAACAGTTAGTGATGGTTTAAATTCCAATCACATCAAATGGAAATTCGCTCGAATCGTTTTATCTTGTACAATTAATCAACCGACGAACTGTCAATAAATCAGTTAAAATGATATCTGAACCTGAAAGGGTAGTCAAAACTTGGGCTGAAGGCAAACAGTATACCCGGTGGTAAGCAAATAAAATCTTGTTTCTCAGACGTTCGCGCTTCTCTGTATATCACATACAACATACCACATAAGGAGCTCTCACGTTTATGGCGCATTTTAAGAACAAGTTATGGTCAAATTTTCCCGATAAACCACCTATCGTATAGTATGCTTGAGTAGACGATGCCTTAATGGCATAGGAGTAGGAGATGGCTAAGTTGAAAGACTTCTAATACAGTAGTGGCATAGTGGTAGAGTGTCAGACTCAGAGTCCGAGGGTAGTGAGTTTGAAACGACCCTGAGATTGACTGCCACGATCCCTGAGGTAGTGTGCTCTGTCATCTGCTCTCGTGAAGTGGGAAACTATGTTTCGAGAGACGGGACAGAGAGGGGACTAAGAGGGGACTTCAAGCATGAATAGCATAGTGGGTGCTGCCCCATTTCCCTGGCAAAGCCGACACCTTTCCCAACAAAAAAAGCAGTCATTTGTATAAGATAAGGTGTTAGTCCTTTCAACTAGTTCGAGACGAGTCTCTTTTTTTAATGTTAAGTACGACAAGTAAGATACGGTGAGAGCATAACACCTCCTTAGACTTAACAATTACAAATCTCAATTTCGAAACATCAAAAAAAGGTCATCTAGAGAAAAGACAGATATTTCTTCGTACGGCCTGTTTGAATATTAATTAGCCCCTTGTGACCATGATACGGTAGATTGACTATCCCAGACCATTTATGAGGGGAAGAATGAAGAAATCGTTATACGTAAAGAAATGGTCTAGCAACACAAACAAAAAGGTTTTTAGAACGAAGGAGATGAACGAGCGTGGAGCTAGAGTGCAGCAAAAGGGTATCCCCTAATGTGCATTCGATTTTGTGGCTAAAAGTGATAACTACCATTTTGGTCATTCTGTGTCTCAGCTCTATAGCGAGGCTGTGGTGGGTAGAAGAAGCCCATAGGCCTACGTGTTTAAGACTACCTATTACTTCCCCAATATGAAGCATTTTGAGAGTATAAAGAGAATTTAATAAATATCTATCTAGGAATGCACTTAGTAACCATTACGAATTCACTATATAAGATAATTTAATCTCTCTGAAAACTGCTTGAGAAAGGAAAACTAAATTCCAAAAGTTAGAAAAAGCACAATCAGGGGCAGTTGTTATCGGGGGCAAATAAGCAACAAATGAGAAAAATTCTACTGTTGCATTTTTAGCCTTTTATCGCGCGGACGAATTTTCACACTGTACTTAAATTCTGTCACTATCGGGTGGGCGAATTTAAATACATCTAAGGTAAGTATTTCTAGGTTGGCATCCTGAGAAGGACTGCGGGAGGCATTGCTATTCTGTGGACCACGCGGCTCTGACAATTAATGGGTGTATTCTTAACAGCGAGGTGCATATTTCACAAGATTTTATCTACCAAATGCGATACCGTTTTCTTTTCTGGGCGTTTTAGGGTAAGATCACTTCATCTTTAACTGCGGTGGACGTTTCGAGCTCTGGAATTAATGGACTATCGGGCTGTAAAGTATCACTGCGTGTAGGTACACAAACATACTCTATAGTCTAATTACGTCTGCTACCACTGTGGTAAAATACATTAAATACTTACATCTATCGTCACTTTCCCACAAAGATCATCTCCCATTAGGCGTAGCCGGGTGTAACATGTGATACGCAGACTTTTTGCAGCCTCTATTTCGATTTCAAAGTCCTACAAAGATCATAACAAAAGATTAAGATTAGCTAATCGTCACTGGAAATACAATCTTGCAAATTGTCTTGCAAATAATTTCTTGTCTCAAACTTACTCGTGGTGAGAATGTGGTTATAATGGCATCGTACCATCATCCAATAGTTCGCCGATCGTCACTTGCTGTCTCTATTGGCAACCACATAATCATAGTTTGTCACTCTGTTACAGAGTCCACTCTCGTTAAATAACATGACATGGTGACGCACTTACCTCGTCCCACGTGGGTTCTGGACCTTTGCATGATTTAGTTTTTCCTTTCCGGAAGAAATGTCCATAACTGTCTACCTCAAGCATACAGTAAACGTCTGTAGATGGAAATGGAGATTGAGTCAGCCTTTTAACATGCAGAAACAAAGAAGTAATACTTTGCAATTTACGAGATGAAAGACGATCAGCATTACAGCATCAAGGTTTGAACTCATGCTGTTTAACATTATTCCCGCAACTGTATTATAAAATTGACTGCACCGATTTATACTGGTGAGGTGTACTTCCTTTATTGTACTAACAACAAAGCAGTGCATACACGGAGTGATCGAAGCAGGAACGTAAAAGATACTTAAATGATAAATGTAGCACGAGGAGTAGGGTTAGCAAAAACGTCCTTCTGATCCCGTTTGATATCACTCAGTGTGTGTATGCGCGGAATGGTGTGGATTTATGGGTGTGGGTGTGGATGGTACGTGAGCATAGCAACAGACACTGCAATATCTGTGTGGAAAGAGTACTAGACTAGTAATCGCACCCTACGTAATACATCTTCTTCACCTCTTCACATCAGCTAACATAGTGTGAGCTATTTGTTACATTCCAGATACGTTCTGCTTTGAAGCCTAATTCCTCTGAGTTCGATATTCTTTGGTTATATCAGTTTGAAAACAGTTTCCATTAAATTCCTTTCATTTCAATGTGAATTTAAGAACGTGTACGCCTTTTGGATGGTAGATGATATTGAATGTAAATGTTCTTAACGAAGGTTTACAAGTAATAAAAAATCAAGAATCAGTCACTGATTAGCATTAATCCAAGAGTGGTTACTTTATGACTTCTTGATACAATTTATACTGTCACACCCTTACCTGAATGGCGGCCAAAGAGTTTTCCTCCATGAATATTGACGTACAAAAATCCCGTTAGAAGATCTAAAAGTACGAAGATAAAATGTATTAAAAGTAAATTTCTTAAAGCAGTGCTCCTCTAAATATATTTTCGATCAATGGGGGAATCACATTTGATGGCCTTGTACGTGAGTAGATATCTGACTACCTCGGGCTCCTACTCTAGTAATCCATTATAGCAACTGTGGTTTTCACTCTAATGGGGGTTAAGTTATTTCCAGGGTAAATCTTAAATCAAATAAAATCAGCACCGATACAATTTACATAAAATGTACGAGCCAGTCCACTGCGAAATTATGGCATGAGTAAGTATGTCATAAAAGTAACGATGTAGCGCGGAAAGACTGTCACCTTATTTTAAATCATTCCTCACAATTCAGAAACCTGACTCAAGGTAATGAGACCTGACATAAATATACACCTTCCCTACATCTTAATAGTACGATCAGAAAGGCGGAGAAAAGACAAGATAAAATTTAAAAAATGGCGAAAATCAAATATGCTGCTGAGTCTTGCAAATGCTCCAATTCGAGCAGATTCTTAAAAAAGATCTGTTGGACAGTAAGAACCAAGCGACACCTGAAAATAGACTCCTATGATCCTTCAATTTGGCTAAAGAAAAAGGTATTCTAGTCCTCATGTAGCTGTTTACCTGAAATTTCACAACAGAAAAATGCAACTTGATTAGACCCTTGAGGTAATATCTTCACATGCCGTTATTCTTTTCCGTCCACGTCTAAAAGTAGCAATCATCAGTACAAATTAAACCTGGCAGCAAGGCGGTGAACAACATGGTCAAACTCAGATCTAGTATCCTAACATTTCACCTACGGCCTAACGCGAGATGTACAAAAATCCTTCAGCAGTAATTACCCGATTCCTCTTCTTTGTCACCCCTATTTGGAATATATGGTGATGGAAGAACAGAGCCAAGCCGCGCACCGAGCCGTTGCACCTACAAACGAGGCACAGAAAACATGGTTATACTAGTGTTTCAAAAGGACACAGTGAAAATCATCAGAGACAATCTGGGCAACAACAAACCATTTCATCTCTAACACATTTTTCTATTATTCCTAAGAGGAAGGATTAAAACGAAACGAAAGGCAAAAGGAAGGATTAAAACGAAACGAAAGGTAAAAGGAAGGATTAAAACGAAACGGAAGGTAAAAGGAAGGAAACCTATAAACGTATTTAAACTTGTATTGATTTACCTTGAGGCAAGTTTCTAAAGCCTGCTGGATTTCATAATTACTCAGATGTGCTGCCTTTTCATCCCTTGCTTTCACTAGAAAAAAACAGATATTGGATTGGTTGATTATTAATTGATGGAGAACATTCATATACATCGATTATATCAATCAAAATCCAAGTAATGGATTAGTAATGACACGAGTTAATTCTTCCCCTTGACCAGTAAGTTTATCGAAAAAAATTTCCTTCAGTGCATAAATTTACGATCTCTTATGTTTTTCTCCCTTGTCACATATTTTAAATTCGATCTATTGATGCAAGTATTGCAAGCGAGTCCTTAATTTAATTCTTACTTGACAATTATGTTCTTTTTATATTCGGTGCATTTTACTTCGTTTCTCTTCCCTTCCTAGATTGTGTTGTCTATGTTGTCTGCGACAATATCCCTATGTACTCAATTTTTCTCCTTCTTATGCTCTCTAACATGCTTCTATCTCTTCCAATAGAATCTTAAATGTTATTGTTTCACGTTGGCCACATGATATTTCTAGAACATATTCCATTGTATCCTGCATCAGATTCCTTTTCAATTTTTAACTGCTCTATATCTCAATCGAAGAATATGTTATATATGCAATCTACTACCCTTGTTGGAACATAACGCAGTTCTGATCAGCTTTGTAAATGGTATCGAGGCTGAAACCTGTTCTAAATAATTACTATCTTATTCACTCCCTACGCCATTTAGATCAGATAGTTTAAAGTAACACAACATTACCTGTAATGTCAAGTTATAACTCCTTACTTTTTCTAATCCTTGGGCCTACAGCCTCCTTCCATAGATGCCTTTCTTCATCTGACGTCAGCAGAAACGTGAAAGTCTGAAAGAGATATTGAAACAATATCTTATCATGTCCCAAACACCGAATGCAGAATGCAAGACATCCATTTACAATTTTATTTCTGTTTCTTGGCCAACAGTCCCAATAATGGTTCAATGATGCACTGCCTTCCAACAGTACAGATACCTGGTCAAGCAGACTACAGCACAATCAAATACAGGCAATAGCATAACAAAAGGAGCAACGATGCAGCAAACTGACCAAACGAACATTATCTTTCTCTCACACATAATTGTCTACATTAGATTTGCGATTGAGGGAATCAATAATAAAAAGGTCGGGATAACATGGTTTCTTCTATGCTTAGTACTCTACTTAAAATTATCACCATAATCTCTGCCTTTGGAGCACCTCAATTAAAAACTTCCTTTCAATTCTGCATTACAATCTACAAATAATAACTGTCTTTACTTTCTGGGTAACTTTGAGACGATAACAGAAACTCGTACCAGGGGGGTGGGGGATGCAGATCAATAAGAGGGTCACTACATGAGGATATCTCAAACTTGATATTTACCATCAGTCACGCTTAGATCTATCTCGCTAAAAGCAGTTGGTCACACAAGTACCATAAATACATAACATACCTTTCCATTCGTGTGATAAATTGTCCAAGGCACACTCGGAGCCACAAGAGATAGTACGTTTTCCTACAAAATGAAGAAAATCATAGGGTCAAATGCATAGGGGCCACAATGGTAATACAGTATACATCAATATAAATAAGGTATGGAACTATAAATGACCTCGTCGCGTCCATGTAGCATAGAATTCATGTCTTGGTGCTGCCCCACCCCCTCACACCCGATCCCAACTACCTCATACATCAAAGTGAAGATTATAAGCAGCTGAAACCTGCTATTATTGGCTTCCACCATAGCTGATTTACTTAAGAAGTACACGGCAAAAGAGTGGATCATTAGTTAAAATCTAGATTGTAATATACTTCAATTTCTCTATCGATGAATTTCTAAATGTCATTTGGTTTGAATAACTGGCCAATTTGCCCCAGTCTTCTAAAACGGTCTTGCCTACTGACAGGTCGATAAAGATGATCATTCCAATGGCAATAGCCTTTAGTAGGAAAGGTATTATAATATTTGAATACTGATACAGGCAATGTGTTTAAAAAAATTGGGCACATATGTATAAGCTTCGCGTTTAGAATGCAAAGTAAAAGTGGGCGTGCCGGAAGTAAAGGTAGCAAGAGGAACACAAAGATTAGAGTTGCGGGCTGGGTGAATTTAAAGAGCAGAATGGAAGTGATAAGAATAATCAGAAACATACGAAAATGGGAGCCACATGGCGTTTGATCGATTGATTACAAGTAGCATTATCCGTTTCCAATGTTGGTCCTAATTTCAATGTGCTATACAATAGTTGGCTTCGTCGACTAATGGATTGCTGCTACGGACAGTGTGTCCGATGAGCTTCAACGATCTTAGAGTCTAAAGGCGCGTACTAAGGTCGTTCCATCTGGGGACATGCATCAAAAAAATACAAAGAAACCGACAGGGACATGCTGTAAGACAACGGTAACACAACGTAAGTCAGCAAAATTCTACCTAAGGTAACAAAGAATAACAAAGAAGCACGTTGTAGGAAAACCGTGTGGTAACTATTGGCAAAAATTATGTCACTCTCAAATGATGGACAGGGAGCACTGACTGATTGATATTTGGATGTGATATGCACTTAGAACAACTGGGTACACAAGAAAGGACATAAAAAGGGGTCTGCCAATTATTGGATAAAAACTTTGATCAAGTAGCTTTTTTGACTGGCAAAAATTATCGCTTTAGAGGTTCAATGGTTAAAATAGGCAACTCAACCGAGATTTTCGTACTTTTGCACTGACTGATAATAGGGAGGTCGACAATATATTTATCTGAACCCTAATTAAAATAGATAATGCGCTTACATTACAACATAAAAATTATATACTTCAACAGAAGGAAGAACCAAATGTGTAAGTTTCTTGTAATAGTTTGGATAGAAATGATTGTTTGTTTTCAGCAGCCCTGTCCCTTACAGCCTCTCATATCTAATGACACACACTTGTATTGTTAAAGGCAATCCTGACCACTGTACCTGCTCACTCAGCTTTTTCCTAAGCTTTTCAAGATTCTTGTTAGAGGTGCCTCTTGTGCTGCTAGTGGAGAAGGATGCTGGATTCTTGCGCTGTGAAAGAAAAATCGATAACAGTATTATCAATGCATGCCCCCTCCCTTTAACTCTTAACTTGAATCAACAAATAGTGGAATAATGACAAATAATTATCATGGCATCATATATGATATTTACGGTAAAAATTATCAGAGGTTATCGTTGATCTTCCTCATTCTGTACTTATAACAGCCCGACCATCTCCAAGTCACAATTCTGTTCACGGGGGCGTCAAAACGGGATTTTCGTAATCACAACATGATAACAGTACACAGAACCTCCACGGGGGCAGAAGTGCCTCCATGCGAAAGTCGTATCAATATATCAGCGTCCAACTGCACCCATGGTTTAAAAAAGGCGCAAGTTTGAAGGAATTCTTGGTGAGCTAGTGATAACATAGTTCATTTTTCTCTAGTTGCCACATTAGCTCCGAAGACTCCCCCGCTGGACATCGCATCCAGCTCTACGCAAACTTTGAGACCAGCCTCTCCATTCCAAGTGACTTGAGGCACAAAGCGTAAACTGATTCTCTCTGAAGATCTCTTGCTCCTCATTATGTCAACCATAAAACTAAACTCAGAGACAATAAAAAGATCATCATAGGCAACTACTTTCAACAGCAGTCTGCATATGAATGCAATCGTTAGTCAACAATTTGCAGATATCATAAATATTTAAAATAAAGGTCACTTACTTTCGCTGAAGGAGATCCATCTGCTGATAAAGCTCCGGCGAGAATCAACTGCTCCCTTCTCAGTTCAGCTCTTACGTTAGCAATACTTGCGCGCAGCTTATCAACGTCTGTCTGTACTGTGACTGGAACTGGCTGCGGAGCTATTGAGAAACAAAACTAGAGCTAAGGGTGAATGTATAAATCCAATCAAAATTTAACGACTCATGGTTACTGTTTCATACGTACAGGTACAGGTAGAGGAAAGATTGAACGAAATGTCTGAAACTACTAACATGGACTTTTAACGCATATTTTAAGAAAAATATCAGGTCTTATGTTGTGCATGCGCTAACCAACTACCGAAAATGTGCCTTTCATATTTCAACATCTTTCAAAGGACACAAAACTGCCATTCTTAATGGCACAGATGATCCTCTCAACCTAACGGTCAAACATAAAAACATATACCAATTCCATCCAAGACCATCTCATGTATCACTAGCGCGTCTCCTTTGAGTCAAAACACATCTTTTCCATATTATGTAAACTTGGTTACGACAATATAATTATTGCCTGTTTCACGTACCTCCGGACTTCTTAATTGGTTTCAAACTGATGTCCACCAGTGATACGTACCACTTACAATTGTACTCTTCCCTGCGAAAGCGAAATAAAGAGAAGAAGACTTGGTATATCCACATGAATTAATAGACCGTAGTTACAAAGTGTCTTGACTCGAGTTAATGGAGGAGTTGGTTCATGATGCGCCTATTGGGTGCGTCCTGCACCTACTCAAGTATTGCGTCTGCGCATGATAGTTACACCTCCTTGCTTATGTATATGATGAATCGTATACGACAACAATCATATACAGCAGGTATTAGCTGCGGGGTAAGGCACATGCAAGTATGTTCAGTATAAGAAGGCCCATAAATACAACAAGTGCTAAACTTTACAACTCTACTCTACTGATTTTGATGTTGGTGATGATGGTGACGATGTCGATGATGGTGACGATGGTGATGATGACGAGCCGACGTCAATGATAATTCCTTTTCCTGGTTTCCTCATACAGCCCTTCTTTTTCAATAAGCCAGTTCCAATTTCCCAAACGTAGGCTGATCACTACGCTTCAATACAAACTGATCTTATGCCTTACTACAAATAGCATCATGAATACCCAGCCTTTAATCTGCTACCCAATATCTAATCGGTTTCCTACCCCCAACTCATTCACTGGCAATATCCATAGTCAAGGTTTGAATGTAAGTTAAACAAGCACTCTACGCGATGTTTTGTTTTCTTATAACACGACCATGCTCTCTTTAATCATGTAAAGGATCCGTTTGCAGTAAAGAGATCACATCTCGATTCTATATATCAGAAAAAACAAATTAGCCATCAGGCCATTCCAAACTGAAACCGCGCCACTAAACAAAATGAGACAAGTAAGGACTCGAACGAGAAATTTATTGTTTGTTGACGTTAGATATTGCTATTGTATGTACAGATGTACAGGAGAACAGCCGAGTTCACGCAATGATGTCTCAAGGTCTAAGAACTCGGTGCTGTACGTTTATCTACTGTACGTTATACTTACATCTTCCTACAACACAGATTTAACATGATACCAGAACCTGAAACTTTCCACGGTGTTAGTCGCAGTCAACAGTGAAGTGATCAAACTGTTGGGTCACATACTTAATCAAACATGTGGTGAACAAAGAGTTGTCAACTTACAACTGACTGCTTCAATACGGCCGATTTATGTACAGACCGGGCGCAAATCCACCGACAGCAATTACTTTGTTTACGTTCATTAGCTAACAAACATGAGACGGGGTCAGCATTCCCATTTTTCTTTGTCATGTCCTCCTTTGAAAAACTTTTTCTCCCTGGTCTAAGATCAAAGAAAGCTCTGTGGCAACTCAAAATTTCATATCGTACTGGACTTTGTCTCCTTATCATCCTTACCCTGACGTCATACAGGCATCCAGTCCTTTCGTCTGTCTTTTTATACCCCTCTTTACTGGCTTCAGAGGCAAGAATTGATTCAGGGTTGTCTTACTGTTCACCTTCATCATCACTTCATCAATTTCTCGTTATTAGGCTTAAAATGGGTCACAAAGTTTACACGAATTTTATCAATAAATGGGCACACCTTGTGTAATGCATCAAACTACCTCAAAGTACCTTTTGCCCAAATGCAGTTGTTATGTTGGAAACATAATGACGGTAGCGTAATATACCCAAGACCATCAAGAGGGGGGTAGCGGGGTTGGAGGTCCGAGCCCCGCCAAAAAATTATTCTACCGCACTTTGGTCATAAAAACAGCCTTTGGGGTTTCACCTAGAAAATAATTGGGGCCATGCTATGAAATATGCGGTGCTATGAAATACCCCGGCGCCCGAGCTGGCTCTTGACGGCCCTGAATATCCCCATCTCCAAATCGATGAAGTAGAACGACTATGACAAGATGTGGCGAACCTATAACAAGGTCCTTTAATCTATAGGCCCGGTAACTTGGAAGATGATGAGTAACAACAGCGAAAGATTTGCTAAAGCACCATAGCTGTTCATTGTAAAGGACCTCTGGCAATACAGAATGCTTTTTTCCTAAAAAACGATGCATTGGTGTGCAAATGTTCACGCCTCTCTTCTACTATTGATTTACAATACTTGAGACCATGAAGAGTTCACTGAAGTCACGTCCTGGGGCAGTGGGACGTCAAATATCTATATAAATAGTCTGACAGTAAACGATGCATATTTTAGCTTCAAGGATAGTGACTTTAGAAGTACTTGAAAGAAACAACAGAAAAGACGACTGGTAAAACTGGAGGGGACCACTGCTCATAAGATCCTGATGACAGCTGACCGTCTAAGATACATACATGATCGGCTGATTCCTCCAAGTGGCATTTGAAGTCGTCTATTTTTACTATATCCTATTCCTGACAGCATAAAAGATCAATCTACTCTTGTTTCTAGGCTTACTCCAATCGCTACTCTGATATTGAACATGACCGTTAGGAATAAAGGAATTATCCCCCAGATACTGCAAAGCATCCTCTGTTGTAAACTAAAGTTTTCCTAAAGATATCCTACAATACTTATACTTAAAATTTGCTATTTCGAGAGCAAAGGCAAAGAATGACAATAAATTGAATATTACAGCTCCCATCATGATGCCGTGTTGACAGCTATTGCAAAATATTAAAAAAAGAAATGGAAATATGGAAAGATAGCAACTCTTACGGCTTTAGAAAAATGATCTTCTCAGTAGTGGATTGATTAAAATCTGGGGACATGACTACTCACTTGAAAGGCTTCAGTTTTGCGCACATCAGGATGTCACTGAAGAGAAACAGCTGCCTTGGTTTCCTGACTCCATCTGCAACCAAATCAACAAACAAAGTGATCAATTATAGGGTCGATAAATCCCCCAGTCAAGTAAGAATTACTATGCGCTGAAATGCAATGATACTTCCTGGCTGTTGCAGGTAATGAAATGCGTTCATCTATCTGATGACAAAATACCTCCCACGAACATTCTAGGAAGAGGAAACGAAGTATCCAACACGTTTCAGGAAACTGCTTGCAAAATCAGTTGAAATTCAGTACCCTCAATTAAGAATCCTCGCATAATCATTAGTTGAGACTTCACTATCCTCACATATCATTTGGAAAGACATTCCCCCTACATCGCTTCAACGCAATAATGTACAACGTTAAGGTGTGCCTATAGGGGTCAAAGATAAGAATTCAACTTCGACTTGGAAAAAACATCCGTAAAACACTCAAGAGAGCATAGAATCCCACAGCCTGGATGTACAATGAAATAAACTTAATTCAAAGGAAGATTTGTAACATAAAAATGGAAGACATAAGAAGGAAAGCGATAGAGAGAACTGAGTCGTGTCCGATGCAACAAATGGAGGTGGTAAGACAGTTCGTCAGGACACTGACGGTAGTATGAGTAGATATGACTACAAGCAGATACTGTACACCGACGAGTCACATGCTGAAGAGTAGCAGCAAAGCATGGACTGACACGTTTATGAACTGCGTCAGTAGATGAGGATGAGATGAAGGAGCACCAACCCATATGTAACAACAGTATTCCCTGCAAAGTTGTTAAGGAAGGAAAAGAGTAAGTCCTACACTGGAGCCTTTAGCAACACCAGCACCAACAGAGTTCTCGCTATACGAGGTTTTGTAAAATATGATGAGAATCGCAGGTCTTTTCTAGAAGAGTTGTCCCAATATTTCGGAAGACGCTTTAACAAATACGATAAGAAGAAAGCTTACAAAACAAACCATCATGCCACATTTTATCAAATGCCTTGGAAATATCCTGAGCTACCGCGCGTTTTGTATGTAGACGAAAAATACTAATGATTACAAAACGTTGGCATTGTTCATTACCAAGTAACTTTTCAAATTCAACCCATGTGTACAGACATACCGTGGTCACCTTCTTATGCCAAATGCACTCGAAGTAGCAAGTCTAACAGTACTGATATCGCATACAAGGTGTGCAGGCACGCCAGTTGGAGGCGATCTCAAAAGGCCATCAAGTGTTCACTTACCAACGAGTTCTACTGCGTAGCCTTCCTTGAGCAGCTGCCTTTGAGTGACGCCCTAAAGAAATGTCAATTGCGTAGGTTCAAACACAGCAGGAACAGGCAATTTATGGAGCGTGAAATGCACATCAAAATAATGATACCTCTCTTTTAGAGCAAACATGGAAGATGCTTGTTTCTTTGTTTGTATGTGTGTGTATGTATGTATGTATGTATGTATGTATGTACGTACGTACGTACGTACGTGTGTATGCATGTACGAACGTATGTATGCATGTATGTATATATGTATGTATGTCCGTATGTAAGTATGTATCCATGTTTGTATATTTGTATGTATGTTTGTATGTAAGTTTGTATATATGCTTGTATGTATGTATGTTTGTGTGTATGTTTGTATGTATGTATGTATATATGTTTGTATGTATGTATGTTTGTATGTATGTGTATATGTACGTAGAGAGACACTAAAATATGAGAGATGAATTTTCAGTTTGCTAAATAGTGATACATATACAAAATCTAATTAAATTTAAAAATTACAAAAATTTCCTAGAATAAAATCATTGACACCGTATAACGCATCAGAAAAACATTTATATTCATTCATAACACATCCGTTTTTTAAATTTGAAACCTGCATGACGTAAATCAGTTGCTACGAGATCAAGGGAAATGTTCTTGGTGGTTCCGTCTGATAAATTAAGTGTGGCATTCCGGATCTAGATCAATTTGTGTACTTTTGCATAATTAAGTAGCAGTCAGTATACTTTTGAGTGGAAAATGGAGAATATCATAAGCAATTGAAATCCCAACTCTGCATATATAAACAACAAAACCAAGAGTGTTCATTCGCTAAAACTACGTTGCTGTTATGTAACAAAGTTCTGTGCTCATCTTTCGTCGATAATTGTATACGAAATCCTCTAAGATGAAAGGTTTAAGGAACTGGTATCCCTTAAAAATGTCTATATGCTTGGATTGCTTTGAATCGAGGGAGCGGCTTAAAAACCTTGATTACTTTGGCGATGTAATAAATATCTGACTCCTGATAACGACCCAAATAGCTAACAAACAAGGAGCAGATGGCACCCGCAAGGAGTAATCTTGATTTGTACTTGCTGGCAGTATATCACGTTTTGCCCGGACGTTTATTGTGAACTGGACGGTAGTTCCGCATTAATTGTGCCATTAGTTAAACTTTTGAAGTACGTACAGAGTTGCTTAATGCGTCAAACTGTCAAATTTTCGGGAAGAAAATTATCTTCTCAGATTAGTAAACCAACCTCTCGTAAGTTTCTGTCATCTTGCTAACTTCAATTTTCAGGAAAAAACCTGGGATGTATCTGTACATTGTGGGATTCTCCGTCCCGTGATGCCAACAAGGGTCTGGTATTAATAACGATCCAAGTACACTGACGGTGGCATGCCAATACTATACATACCTTTCTTGTTCTATCCACGTTCACTGTTTCAAAAAGATCAAATAGCGTGCCAGTCACCTCAATGAGTAACGGGCGATCAGGATGATCATCTGCTGTGTACTTCAGTAAATCCTAAGAACACAAACAAATAACACGAATACTAACCCTGGCGCACGCACATCTACAATAAATCTTCATAAGTTGCTAATGCCGGGACACTGTCTAGGCCATTTCTTTCCACATTGCCATGCACCAGGTATGA
Organism: Carybdea cf. marsupialis auct. non (Linnaeus, 1758); assembly: GCA_010016065.2. Classification (NCBI taxonomy): domain Eukaryota; kingdom Metazoa; phylum Cnidaria; class Cubozoa; order Carybdeida; family Carybdeidae; genus Carybdea; species Carybdea cf. marsupialis auct. non (Linnaeus, 1758). The sequence goes on along the minus strand of JAAAKL020001551.1, from coordinate 80 downwards.
CACAACACGGCGGGAAAATCTGAATGAAGCCTTGTGCGCGTGCCGCTGCACTTCCTGTGAGTACTGCTACATCACATGAT
>JAAAKL020001550.1:0-30274 GCA_010016065.2 Carybdea cf. marsupialis auct. non (Linnaeus, 1758) | reverse complement strand
ATGCTTTAGAGCAAATGCTGACGTATATCATCTTGAGTTGCCTGATCTACTTTGTATGTTCAACTTCTAATAGATGTTAAATTGTGATGACAGATTGAAAGATTCGGGATGATCACTGAAATTTATATGAAAGAGGGAACACTATTCAGAAGCTCGTAAAACAAGAATGGGGTTCCTCTTGTTTGTTGTCAAAACAGGGATATCACCAGACCACAACGTTTAGGTTTTTTATGACTTACTGCGGTAAGAAAAATTTATCACTCGTTTTTCTTTCGTTTTTTCTCAAAATATTTCGGTTCCTCATCTAGATCATTTCATTGAAACATGGTTGCTATTGACATTTAATCGTTTTGGCATTTTGAGCTGAGATGATGTGAAGCAAGTAGCATCCAAGGGGACCTTTTGTTAATCATGCATTTTACGTCGTTGTATCATTAATCAATGTAAACCTACATTTCTTTTTGCTCCGATCATAGTTCAATACGTGTTACGATTATCCACGCATACGATTTTCTTGTTGTTCAGAATACACAATCCTTGATTGCATATTCAATGAAGCACAAAGACAATTCTATGTGTTGGATATCATGTGCTGGAAAGGGCACCCAGTGTGTGATAGTGAAGTAAGAGGTATTTCTTTTTATTGTTTCGACTGCTGTAGTGTTACCATCTATAAACATGTTGCATTTAATTGTTAAAGTAACAAAGTTGCTGAAAGATTACAGTAACAACTGCAGCTTAGCCCATCGATAAATCAACAGTTGATGAACTGATGTATAGATAAATCGATTAATAAAACTAAGTAATTCATATTTAAGTTAGTTATTAAGTATCCGATCGATTGATTAGCAGACTGCGTATAATTTTTATCAGTTGACAGCCTGATTATTTTTACTTTGTTGAATGATTAGTTTATTTACGCAATGAGTCTCTTATGAAATGTTTACATTAATTATGTAATTAATCGATTTTGTGATTGATAGGTTCATTCAGTTGTTAATGTAGATAGTGAGGATATGGGGTTGTCATTTAAAAGTGTCAAGTTGAGGTTCTTAAAAGAACTTCCATGAAAAGTTTAAGAAAAAACGAAAGCCTTGTTTTTTCGTTAAATTGTTTGTTTAAATATTTTGTCAACATTTCAGATCTAGAACGCTGGACAACTGTAACGATAATTGTAGAAATCGGTTTACCCTTAATTTATTGCACATTATTGTTGGCAAATGCAGAAATTATTTCACGAGTCCCTTGTGCCCCGGGATGAAATATTTCCGAGGTATTTAAGTTCTGATCACCAATTTAGTACCTCCTGATAGCAATTTACTGCCACCCATCTGCTTGGGATGGCTGCTGCGGGTTCCGGAAGTACAGTAGAAATACAATGGCAATGATAGAAAGTGCACCTAACACCAGCGAACTGCTTTTCTATAGGCTGTAAAGTAACGAAATCGGTTTTAAACCTCTGTTAGAAATCAGTTGCTGTACTTTTATACTTCTCAGGTTGTAATGGTGACAGGGCGTTCTTTGTTATTATAATAATAATTGATAAATGAACATCACTTTAAGCGGTGATCTTTCTAGGAACTGCGGGTAAGGCAGACATTCTAATATTTCCCTTTAGGGTATGCTAGCGCCCAACCCTTGACATTAGAACCGAGGCCCAAGGAAGCTTTTGCCTTACGTAATATCGAAAGGAAAGACAGTCGAATTTGAATGGGTATCAAACTCGCAAACACAGTTTAAGAAATTCTCTGTTTAATGGTTTTACTTGTTGTCAAGGAGTTCGTGTTAACCGTTGTGATGTAAGCCAGGATTATGTAGCCAGAAAGGTGTTACTCTATTGCACATGCTTTATGCTAATCCAAGTTTTCTCTTCTCAGACAGAATTTCGCTTTTTTTGGTTGAGAACCAAGCTCGATGAAGAAAAAGAAGTTAGTGAAAGGACAGCTGTGAATCCGGTAGGCATTTTCAGTGCTGCAGAATACTGTTTATCAATAATAAATGTGTCTTGGGAAATGAAGCGGCTTGAGGGTAAAAGTATAATATTAGTGTAACACTCGTTAGGGCCCTTAATGGGGGAGTAGGAAGGGGGAGGAATATTCAATCACTGGAACTAATACCTGATACCTGGAACTAATTGTTGAGCGCAACCTTCATGAACCGTATACAACTTATGATTAACCTAATGTTGTTATTATTTAACTTTTACCATTGCAGACAATTCCATTTAACTGATCTACAGATACCTTCGTAGTTGTAAGGCCGACTCGTTTGAGCACACTCGTCTATACTCTGAACTGCTAATCCTATGGGACTTGTTTCACTTCAAAACAGCATACCAGAAACCTCAAGTTTGGATTTGGAAAAGAACTAATCCGCGCGTTCAGTGTTTCAGCCTTCTCAATATCAGAGCTTCGATAATTGATTATGCATAGCTGGGAAACCCAATGTTTGTAAATTTCATTACGCAACGAGACTTTTATTTGCTTGCTTTATTTGGACCTGAAGTGAGTAATACCAATTTATACACCAGTTATCAAGTATGACAATATACCTTCTGGAGCTGTGGTCTGCTTATACTCGCATTTCTTTGGGAATTCTGTTATTTTGATCGTTATCAAACATCAATGTTGACAATATGCATGGCTCGATATTGATACTTAGAGCCGCAATACGCGGATGATCCCTGAATTTTAGTGCGCAGGTGCATCTCATTTGCAATCAATATTCGGAGCAGCGGTGTGCCATATAATGAGGTTTGAAGGCACCAACCTTTAAACCTTGTTAACCAGTTAACAAGTTAACCAGTTTCGATTATTTGATTATTTCAGCATCAAAATCATGTCTGAATTACCTACTTTAACTATGGTAACGTTACCCGTATTTTGCACTGATCTCTAAAATGTACTGGATCGAGCATCTTCAGTCTGAAAATGAGGTCAGTCGTTGGACGCCATTACAGTCCCCATCAAACAAAGCTTAAAAACCATGTCAAGTAAGATAATGGACCTTCCCGCGCTATTTTAGCTGATGGGGGCCAGTACTCTTGACTACACTTGTCCGCTGTTGGAAACATTGGAAGCTCGGTCCAGTCTTTTTTTGAGATCAGTGGTATTTTTCTGTGATTTCTCATGCAAAGGAATGACCACTCCAAGTCTGTGAATGTGCTGACATCAGCATCGTAACTTATCGAAAACAAACTAAGCAAATTAGCTAACTTAATAAGAGAATTCCGGTAGCTCTGTTTATGAAGATCGGTGCTATTTTGAAACAGGACAGAACTGTCAAAAGCCAATTTAGATACTGAAAACTGTTCCCAGAGCCCGTAAAAACATTTACCTTGCAACGCAGAATCCAAATTGGCCTCACTTGAATGATTTGTAGTGAAACCGTTTACACACCAACGTATTTTTCGTACTGATAAATGCCGGAATCCCTGTTGCTTACATTAAGTTTTAATCATCGTCTTGATCATCAAGTTGTAGGTGGCACAGGTTACCTACCTTTCCTTCCTTTCTTTCTGCTAAACAACGAAAAGGTCACTCACTTGCAAAAATTGGATAACTCATCCCTAAATTCGCTAAGCAAGGAATCAGCTCGTCAAGACGTTTTCCTTTACGAAAAGAGGCTGGTCTGCGCCTAAATCTAGCTAAAGTCTAACAAGGGAAACTAAGAGCTTTAAGGGCCTCCCCCCCCCCCCCCCCGATTTAACAGGCTCGGAGGTACTTATAACAAGCCTCGTTGCCATGCAAGGCCACCAGACTCTCTCCACCTACTCAGTATAGAAATTTGACACGACATTAGAGAACACTAAAGAAGGTACGTCAATGAGCAATGAAGGAAACTGGGTAGTTAGATTACTCCTCTATTTTGACAGCACTGGGATCGCAAATTGAATTAAAGCGAGACTCATATAAACCTCAGGATCAAATTCCTGTTCATTGACAGCTTTAAGCTACAATTTGTCATCGTTGAGGCTGATGACTGTGTTGATGAGTTGCCATGGTTATCGAAAAATGCATATTTAGTGCAGCGGGTTTGAGCACTGCTCTATAGCAATTTCTTCAAAGCATCATTAGCGCTCCCTCCATATTCCATTGTTTATTGGTTGTTTAACCTATCTTAGTTTGGACCTCCTTCTGATTAATTCCGTGGACGTGAAGTAGAAAACAGTGCTCACGTGAATAGAGTATTACTTACAAATTGAGTGTAAGTGATCAGAAAGAAAGGCTGCCCCTGAACATCGTAAAGTTTTAAAAGTAAATGAAATTGCCAAAGTACCGTAACCCGCACTTAGAACATGTACATCATGCCATGTTTGATCAGGGGTTGGTGGGGGTACATCAAGGCGATACAAGTTTTTCCCGTCTGGAGAAACATAGCACAATTGTGTGGAGATGGTTGGTTTTTCTTGATTTACTATTTAAAACTAATGTTATCGCCATATTTGAAAAGGATGAAGTTGCCGTCTTACTATAATGTACAAAGAAGCAATTCAGTATCTGCTACTTGATCACTGCGTAAAAGCAGTTTTCAATATGAAAATTCCCGGTTATTATACTTCTATAAAGAATTTTAATAGACTGATTATCTCTACGTCATTACGGATGAAAGCCGTGTGCCCACGTACGTTGTAGGCAGTCAGAAGACTTGTAGATAACACCTATTCTTTAATGGCAATAATCAGATCGCTTGCAGGGGCAGAGAACTGGAGAGAATGTTACTGATTCAACGAAGCTAAGAATTTGTTTTGTTAGTTAGCTGTCATGTACAGCCAAACTGTAATCAGCATGTCGACACTACATAGACTGGAGCCCTCATGTTTTGTAGACTAGCGGAGCCTATAGAAGAATACATTTCCATTTATATCGACACCAACAGCTATCTTTTTTTCTACAAGGAATCTCAAGAGTATTGACGTAATAGATTATAGCGTTCTCTTTAAACGACTTTAGTAATAGCGTAGCAAATGGATATCACACAACCCTTTAACTTCAGTGTTTCAGTAGGTTCGAATACCATTGGTAATATCCATTTCTGTAAGATCTTTTTTAAACAAGAGTTTGTGATGCATTAAAGATTATCTTCACTGTACTCCGTTATGTACATTCAGACATGCTTTAATTCTCAAGCCCACTCGTAAACATAATGTGAAAGTGTGCCAGGTTTTGGCCACTTACATTTGAACCCATTGACCTATCTGTGCAAACAAGAACTTTGCTATGGTGTATGCATATATTGGCAAATGAAAGTTGATGCATTCTAGTGTGCGGGGTGATTCTTAAGGCTGCTTGGATCGATACAAGGCTTCAAATTATTTCACTCTTCATTGCAGAGATTCTTACTCTTGATCGTGTAGCTCTACTCTTGCTTAAATAAGTCCTTCCTGAGGACAACTGCGAGAAAGATAGTTAATTCAAGATGACTGATTATTCGTTGAGCATTGTGACAACATGACCCCAACTGTACAGCTTGGCCATGGTTCATGTAACTACTATATCTACTACTCATAACCACTACTTTATCTGATATCATTCTACACTTTATTCCTAAATTTCTTATAGCATTACAAAGGAACAAAATGTATCTTATTCATTAAATGACAAACTCTCGATGTCGGGGAGAATTGTTATGACGATTGCAACGACAATTGTTGTCTATACTAGTACATGAATTTCGACATGCCATTCCCTCGCCGATTTTCAGTTGGTATTTCCTTGTATTAGTGCTTGTGTACTAACCGTGATTTCTTTGGTTCTTGCGATTCCTTAATTAGTAACACCCATTAAAGTAAATGAGAAGTACATCACCGTTGGGGTAGTTATTGAGAAGAATCTGACATTTTCGGAAGCTTGTTTAACAAGAGAAATCAATTATGAAAAACCTTGAAAGTATGAAAGCATTCTACTGCCAAATAGTTGCCAGTGTGAAATTACCCCTTGTCCTCCCCTTCCTCCCACACGGTGGTATTTGTCTTCATGGTATTGTTGAGTGCTATATGTCTCTTTGGTATTTCGCAGTTTACTTTCAAAGCGGTGCCGTGTTTTGGAGGAGCCAAAGAAGAAATATTTCAGGCAGTGACAGCTGATCATGGCTTTCAGGTTAGTATATGTTGATGTGTGATTTATTTATCTCTGCATCGAGACATGTTTATTACATGTTTCGTAAATCAATTTATTTACTAAAGAATAGCACTTTTAGTAAACATTCAATTAACACAGCCTTGCATGCGGATAAAAATATCTTAAATACGTCTGTACAATATCTACTTATGTATTCCGATACTTGTGGTCAATTGCCCCTGACATGAAAGTGTCGCAGACACGCCATATCCCGTAACTCTTTTCTTACTCTTTCTGTAGGAAACTATTCAGCCGACTTTTTTGGAAGCATACCTCATCGTCCACTTTTAATTTTCTCACCATTCTTCTCTCGTTTCTTCTTACACTTGTTCTCATTTCTGTTCTCTCTTTCTCCTTGTTTCTTTTTCTTCTTCTTTGTTTCTCTTCTTCTTTTTACTTTCTTACTCTCTAGTCTAGGCCCATATTGATTGGTGTCCATTTAAAAGATTGAATGGCCAAATATTTGGACACTTATTGATTGGTTATTTTTTTGAGCAATGATCACGTTGTCTCATGTTTGATATTTGACATATTAAACCCCCTAGCCCTTACCTGTACCAAGCATTATCCTTCATTTGACAAAATTCCTTATTTATGACGATTTATCCATATCGAAAACTGTAATGTAAGCTTAAAAAGTTACAGGCAGAATGTTCAGTTAATTTTAAAGTAGATGGTCCAACAGACAGACGGCTTCATTTTCTGCTACACCCAGTGTTCAAATAAGATTATGTAGGAAAACAGGTTAAGGACATTGTTTAAGGTGTGTTTGCCCACCTATTTGACGTCAGTGCACTTGCTTGATAAGGAGTACAAAGACGAAGCGACTGTATCTGAATGGAGTCGCGCAACCTCCTTCTAGTGAACTACATTGTATGGACAGATGAGACGTCTGAAGTGTCCAGACAGCTAAAGCACTTGGATTTGAATGCTATCTCGCAATTCGTGGCATCCCAACGTATTCTCCCGCTGCATCCGTAAGCCTCTTCTCCGCATTCTTCTTCTTCTTCTTCGTGTTCTTCTTGTTCTTTGTGCTCTTCATCGTCGTCTTCTTCTTCTTCTTCGTGTTCTCCTTTTTCCTCGTGTTATTTGTGTTCTTCTTCTTCGCCTTCTTCTTCCCCTCCTTCTTCGTCTTCTTCTTCGTCTTCCTCGTCGTCTTCTTTTTCGTCTTCTTTTTTTTCTTCCTCTTCGTCTTCTTCTTCGTCTTCTTGTTTGCCTTTTTCTTTGTCTCCTTCTTCTTCTTCTTTTTTGTCTTCTTCTTCGTCTTCTTGTTTGCCTTTTTCTTTGTCCCCTTCTTCGCCTTCTTCTTCACCTTCTTCTTTGCCTTCTTCTTAGCCTTCTTCTTCGCCTTCTTGTTTGCTCTTCTTCGTCTTCTTTTTCACCTTCTTGTTTGCCTTCTTCTTCGCTTTCTTCTTCGCCTTTTTCTTCGCCTTCTCCTTTGCCTTCTTCTTTGCCTTCTTCTTTGCCTTCTTCTTTGCCTTCTTCTTTGCCTTCTTCTTTGCCTTCTTCTTCGTCTCCTTCTCCCTCTCCCTCTTGATTGCCTTAACTGGATAATTGTTTGTTAATTATCACTGCTGTAGTATGATTCCCCTCCTTTCTCCGTATAACAACTGACAGAAGTGAGCTTTCGCTTACTATTTATTTGATGTCGCGAATCGCGTTTTTCCCAGATGTGGCCGTTTCGCATGTCGTCATTTCTTGTAAAACCAACTTGAAGCCAAAGCATTCCAATCTTCGCTATTGAAAATAATTAGGTTTCTTTTTTATTTGAATTGCATCGAATCTCTAGATCAGCGTTGGTTTCACGAATGTTTTACCAACTTTGCCACTTTCACGACTCACTTCAATCCCGACACGTTTTCTCTTTCCGTTTCTGTCAACCTGAACACTTTTCTTTAATGTACACCCACAATCCTCCCTAAGGGACATGTGACTTTAATTAGCTTTTGTCAGTTGCTTCTTCTTTGAGATTGTGCAATGGTCTAATATCAAGAATCACCAGGTGGCCCTGGTTTATCCAATTTTAAGTTCCTTTAAAGGGTCTACGTGAGAGCAGCTTTATTTTCATCGTAAGCGTTTGGTGAAGCCACCTTGGCATCTTTGACCTAGATGGCGAATGGCATCAGCTAACTGCATACAGGGGTGTTTTAAAGTTTATAGTTAACTATAACTATAGTTTACTATAATTAAGTATAGTTTCTTTGTCATGTTTCTGGTGCATCAAGTAAGCTCTGCTAAAGCATGCGACAGATTCTTCCTAAATAGAAGTAGCAGTGGTTCGTTTACGCACGTTTTTCTATGTCCGCAAGCTGGTCATTAGATCATTGTGTAGTTCCTCAAAGGAAGAGTTTACGCATATCACGAGGCACTCTTTTAAAAATTTGAAATTTTTGAAACCTAACAGATTTATAATTTTTCATCGCTTTACTTATAATCATCATCCGGTTTGCTACTTGAATGAAAGTTTTTAGTTGCGTATTAATTTATTTTCTTCTCAATTGGTTTCTGTTTGACCCAGCATTCATGTGTTACTTCGTGTCTTGTTGGATTTAATTTGGTGACTTGAAGAATTTTTATAGGTTGTTTTAGTCTAGATCAGGATAGATACAAGCGGCCGAATAAAAACAAAATATATAGCCATGTCATCCCAATCTCTTTCACGATTGTAGACGTGGAAATGACAATTCTTTACCATCACGATAATCCGATTCTGTAGATTTGAAGTTGAGCGCCTAAGGTAAATACCAGACTTCGACTTTCGTTTTTACTCACCGAAATCTTCAATTCCCACAAACAAAGCCACTATTTAACATCTGCCTCGATTTCCGTAATATCAACACATTCTAATACCGGTCAGTTATTGGTGCATCGATAGGAGGAACAATGACAATAAAGCAAATTTTCGCTCAAGTTTTTCTGTTGCAAGAGAGCAAAGCCCTTCCTAATACCTGATTAGACCTTTAAGAAAGAAAATCAGTCGCCAATACTTAGCCAAAATATTACTGTCGGCCCAATTAGCACTTTGGAGTCGGTATTATGTATTCACAGTACTAGTTTCATATCCCGAGAGCATTATTACAAAAAGATTGAATTTTGGCTGTACTCTGAAAGCGTTTCCTCAACACTTTGACCGTCAGTGATTGTATGAACTGAAGGAATTCTTCAAATCATTGAGCAATGAAGTTTTAAGGCTAATTTACACTCTACGATTTTCTGGGCCGATCGGTATGACGTAAAGTCTAATGTTCAGGCTCCTGATTTCACGTTCGCTTGTTTCAGCTCGAATTGGGACGATTTTATAAAATCTCTTACATTGCAAGAGCTTCACTCCCGATCTATGATGTGGTGGCAGTGCCATACAAGTTTAAACGTGGTCGCACCGAAGTCCCGATGAAATCATGGCATTTATCGAAGCAGCAATTCCAATGCTGTTAGAATAGGCTTACAGAAATGTGATGTAGCCATGTCTATGGATAATTCTGTGCGTTTGAATTTAAGCACAATGTTGACATTTTCATTGATAAGCAAAGCAGCTTTGCCACCAGCTTCCAAGTGCTGCCTCATACGATGCTCTTACAGATTCGCACACAGTGCAAGCCAGTAGCAATGTGCGGTTCATACCTTGCCTAAAGATACTACTGTGTGGCGTGGACAAGATTTGAACGCACGACTCTTCGATCCTGAGTCCGATGCTCTACCCATTAGGCCACGCTATCGCTTGTAGCACCTACGCCATTGCTTATTTCACGTATTGAAGTGGGGTCTCAGGTTCAGCGAAGCTGTTTATGATTAGGATGAAATAAAAAACACGTGTTTTAAGCAAATCTTCAAACGTATCATGGAGCCTAATTACACGAACGACTATTCTTTGGTTAGACAACTGACTAAATCAGCCGTGGATCGGCCTGAAAAATTGAGTGTGTTAATCAGCCTTTAAATCAATGGTGCAAATGCTGCACCACTTACGTTTTCCCTTGTTTGGTCGCTTTTTTTCTAAGAAAAACCGAGACAAGCAGATTTAAAGTTCTCAGAAAAGATGAGAGACTTCACCAAAATTTGCGTGTTGAAGATTAAGTCTCCTTACATATAACGATTATTTGATAAGCTCGTGGGAACGTGCAGTAAGGTCCAGAGAGGCACAAGAGTTGTATGAAAACTCAGTATTCATTGTTAATATTAACTGTTAGACATCATCATGATGGTATGGATTCGTTCCCCATACCTTTGTTCATTTCCCATACTTTTTTTCATTCAAGATGCACAGTATTCTTTAGAATCATCCGCATGTTTTTGCAGTTGTAAAATAGAAATAAGTAAATGTCTAATCCATAGCGAGAGGCTCTCTTTCTCTCGTTGCTTACTAAAATCTCCCATTTTTGAAACGACCCTGTCCAAAATGTCAGATTCTTGTGGCATTTTAAATGCGATTACCAATTTTTCAAACTCGCTGTTGAATTTTTACTTATTTTTATCCACTTAATCTTTTTTGGTCAAGATTGATTGTAAAAGTAGTAGAAAATTCAACATCTTTATGATAATTTGGAGAACATTCACTCCTGGAGATTTCATTTTCTGGACTTTTAGATAGCCAAATAGCAATTTTTTCAACGGTATTGACATTTCCTGGAGATACTTTGCTTAGTACAAATGACCCGTTTTCTTTTACTTCAACGTTGAAAGGTATACGAATCGGCGATCCAAGTAGTGGCAGGACCAGTGTTAGCCAGTAGCTTCAGTGACGAGTCGCGTACATGCATCTCTAGAACGACAGCGACTCGTTGAGTTATGCCGCTTGTATGTAGCAACCAACTGTGGTAACTACCAGGCGCTAATCATTGCTAGAGGATTAGATTTTGTGAAGGACTTTGTATACGTTTCGAACATATTGATAAGTTGTTTGTGGTTTGTACCTCACATCTCCTAGGTCCATAAGACGTATGATAATCCTGCATTGGAATGAAAATGACAAGGAACTGCTGTGTGGCGCTAAACTAGGCCAGCGTGAAATTTATTCATATTCCCGTATGTCATTTCTATCCATGCGATCTGCTCTGATCCCTAGTCACAGTAAAGTGGGTCTTCATAAAAGGGGGTGGGACTTACAGCTTAGAGAGCCACAAGAGATTGGGTCGGGGAAATTTTAATATTGTTACATAACGACGTAATCGTTTACACTAATCTTGTTTTTTTATAAGGAAAGATTATCACCGTCTTCTGATACTTTTCAATCCTCTACTGAACCTCGTGGTCATGTATACTCACCATGAGAATCGGATCTACCTATGATGCGATGTGTTACCGTACTTCGCACCCACGAAAAAGACCCCAGAAAGAAAATTGATACAATATCATCAAATGCACACTGAAGTGCAAGAAGCAAAGAAAATCACACCTTGTTTATCCAATAATCTGACTGTGACATATAAAATACCCTGTGATCTCTATCTCCGTTCCATTAAGTCGCTTCAAATAATATCATTCTCCAAACTTTATTTGAGTAATTCCCTAGTAGTTGAATCGTTTATTTATCGTATCCTTATATTTCTTGTCATCAGTACAGAAGACCAATAAGGATACTTGTCATGTAATGCGAAAAGATGTCCCCTTCAAATTCAATCAACCGGGGTTTTTTCAAGCATCAAGTTTTTCTGATGCTATCTGTTGCTATTATCACATTAATACCGAAAATTTTTGTGCAAAATTGCAAGTGTTACACGATATCAATGGACCCATTTGACGCCCCGAATAGGAGATCCTGGTCAACCGATCTCGCTGGCCTCCTAGTTCATTGGAGACGTGCTTTCCTTGTAAAAGCAGAGTTCTGCCCCTTTCTTTCCTCGTATATTTTTTAATCACTACATCCTAATACGGTGATGACACAGTGCGCTATGGAATAGAATCTCCCTCAAACCTTTCCTTTCCTACCGCAATAAATCATGCCTTCCAGTTACCATGGTCATTGTATTTTAGAACAGTGTAGCAGTGTAACACGTGATACGGCATTTTCTAGTATCTAATCACCCCTTTATAGCCACTGGCCCCCAATGTCTTGGTTTTTCCTGACCCACCTTTATTACTTTACTTTTTTACCTACCCGTCTTAAGACAAAACCCCACGACTATTCGATTACAGGATTTCTCTTCCCCCGCAATTTGTCAGAGCATTCTCTCCGATGATGTCAAAGCCAATGAAATTCATACTGGCGCTGCTGTTCAGGTATAGATTTTTTGTGGACTGGGTTCAATGACTAAATTAGTATTTAGTGTGCCGCAGGCGCCCATAACAATTCAGTATAGGAAATGAATGCTTCGTTGTATTCCGTTTTGTTGTAGGTCGACGGGTTGCTATTTTATCACAAGCGTGTACATTACTATACCGAGAGAACTCCCCTAGTTGGTTGGCTAAAGCCGTACATGGTCCACTATATCTTGGGCGTCCAGCTGCCGCCCCAGTTTCTGGAGAAGGTACCCCCGGTGGATGAAATGACTTTAATGGAAGCGAACAAGCATCCGTATGGTCATAGAAAATCACCAAGGAAAAAGGACAGAGCTTCAGACGGAAAACCGAGCGATGTGTTTATGGATGAAACCATCTTGCAATAAGTTGATTGGGATTAGGATCAATTTCATTTGTCAAAAAGCCACGTGGTAGACATCTGAGAATTGAGCTGGATCCATAATCGGATCAATGCCATGTTAACTAAGGTCTGTTTGGCAATCACCATGAAAGCAATCCGAAATGTATTAGAAGCGATATCAAATAAACGAATGTGAATGGTTAAATTTTGAGGAGTGGTGGGTCGTATTTGAGAGATTAGAACATTGCTAACGGTAGTCAACTGGCATTATGAAATTCTCCTATGGACGTAATATTGAATATCATTGGTAGGATGAATATGAAGCTAATTTTAAACATAGCTACATTCCTGACCGTCCTTAAGCTATGAAATTGTACAAGGATGACCTTCTTTGAGTATGTAATGTTAATCGGGTCGTCGTAACACATTTATAGCAAGGGCACTTGGCGAATAATAGCGAAGCCTTTTGCCTCATAAGACTTGGAAACTAAGAATTTTGTTACCTTTTCATGGTAGGTGCAGACCCTTCGCTACAATAAGTAGTGCTTGATGTGGCCTTTCCCTGGTTTTCCGACCCTGGTTTTTAGCTCGTAGCTGTAAAACGAGAACCGTCATTGCGGTTTTGAAGTTCTAGATTTGAGACGTATTGTTATCATGCATCATGACTGAGGTTGTAAGGGGACACTTGGATTATTTACCAAGATCTTTGGCAGCTGTACAGAAGCAACGTAGTTACTGACTCTCATTCTTGCAATATATATGGCCATATGAATGATATATGTTCTTATATTATGATTTAAAGGTAGTGAACGATGAGGATTTGTGCTCCATACAGATAAACTATGTTTTATCCAACCGCTAATCGAGTTCGAAGAGATTGAAATTTCTGATACGTATTGTGAGTAGTGGTGTGAATATCAATCGGTACTTTGGTCGTCAAAATGATATAATAAGAAACGATGTACCAGGTCAGCATGGTCGAGTTGAAGTTTTATTGAATCATTGATCTTGTAGCACGACAATCAACTGACGACGGTGTAGTATTGTTAAGCAACGAAAAGAAAATGAACATCACAAAACACCGGCTGAAGTTGTCCTCATAGTAGCACCTCATCTCTGTTGGAGATTTGGTCTCATCAATTATTTATGCAAGATGTCGGACTAGAAACCAAGTTTAAGATGCCACCGAAAAACGAGATCAAACACGCACCTTCCGCGATGCCATATGAAAAGTATGTCAAAAACTTTTGGATGTCCCCAGTTTGTTACCAAGGATATGAGATAATTGGACTCATTGCAGTCTGCTAACTCTCACCGACAACTCTTCAATACATACGAAATATAATCCATGTCAGTAGAAAAGTTGAGCATGGTGAATCTCTTCTCTGTCACGCTATTTGACGCAGAGTAAACAAGTTCCCCCACTGATGTGATGTCAACTTTGGCATTGTTCTCATTTAAGATATGATCAACATAAGAAGACAAAATAGTAAACCGAAGATTGCTTCCTTAGACTACACTGACATATAGAAGTATTGAAAGAAAAAAGTTGTCAAAATGTAAAGCATAAAATTTATAGTCGAGGTTGATCAATTGTTCATCTCAACGATGTGTTTCATGGTTAATGATATATGACATATGTCTTTTATGTAACATATATAAATATTATTTGAAATTTTTGGTTTCATGGAATGATTGCTGTTGAATTACAAATTCTATAATTTTAGTAAGGAAAAGTTTACTAGCTGCAATGTAGGGAAAATCTGTTACAGAATTTGTAACTTAATACTAGCTTGTTAGCATCCCCCTCCTCCCTCGACTAGCTGAAATGACTTGTTGATACAACCTGAACCCTATGCATTATACCTACTTAGATTAGATAGTCAGTCATCTACTTCTTCATACTCGTGCTAATCTTCTTCTTCGTCTTCTTTGTCTTCTTCGTCTTTTTTGTCTTCTTCGTCTTCATCGTCTTCTTCTTTTATCCTCTTTACCTACAATGTGTCGTTTTTAACGGTGTGGCCGTACCAGAAAAATGTCGATAATGTTATTAACAAAAGAAAATAGAAAATGGTGGGTACTAATATACTTGCAATGTCACTTTTTAACTACGAAGTACTGAATAGAAAACGGAACAGAAAATGTACTCGTACTTAAACGTTCTTCTCAACAAATTTACGGACGACCTTTCAGAGGGATGTACTTTTTCAGGCCACGCCATGTTTCACTTTTTTTAAACTCATTGATTCAATAAAAAATTGAACGTAGAAATTTCCAAGTGCTTCCATAACTTTCCTCTTTATTTGATCTTGTCTATCCTGTTTAAGCATTACAGAACTAAGCGCCAGGTCAGCAAAGATCTGCGAAGTACTATGACCGAGTTTTGTAGTGTGTCTATTAGCTTGACGGCCATCCTGTGTTTAGGCCAATCCTGTGCTTTAGCCTCGCTCTAAACTGTTTTGACCATAATGAGGCCAGAATACTCCTGCTCGGCCCAGTTTCATACTTTGGGACTTGCTTAGTTATTGCCATTTATACGAATTGTACAATGGTTTGCGAACTTTCCATATTTATTTAATCTGATGATGTAATTGCTTGACTTCGAGAACGAGGCAACGCAAACTAGAGACTACATTATAATAAAGCCTCGGTCTGGTTTTAAATCGTTCATTTGCCGAATTTGATAGTGTGAATTAAGCACATGACAAGTACGACGTCTGTTTTAGTCTTACTATCCATGTCTCCGTTTAAGAAAGCAATCTTCCATCGTTTCAATCACACACTGTTCACTTGTATTTGCTTTCTTACATAAGAAGGCGTGTCTTTAAGCTTTTGGTATAAATCAGGAATATGAAAATTAATGTGGAGGCAATTTTTATGCCGTACGACACATTGAAAGCTGGGTGTCTCAGCCAGACGTAAGTATTCAGACAGCAAGCATCGGATTAGATCATGGTGACAGAATCCTTATGCTGTTACTTGGCCCAGTGTGATGCGTTTTTATTTTGATCTGTTAACTTTCTAACTGCGTCTAAATGTCACACATTACAACTCAAATATTCAATAATAACATCGAAAGAATATAACATTTTGTAATAAAGTAGCAGTAGCATTTTCATCAGGGTATCTTCCATACACCCCAGGTTTTAATTATAGAAGTGCTTAAAAGACCGACAAATGACTAAAGGGAAACGGGAGGAAAGAAACGCTTGCATGTACAACCTTCCGTCTGACAGGTTTGGTATTTTTGCGTGTGTTTTATGGGCAGCTTTTTTTTAATTTCTTGTTGCGCAAGGCCTTCTCTAACAACACTTCAGTCTGTGCATCGCAAAGAGTCGTGCCATTTGCAATCTGGCGATCCCTCTCTGCTTATCAGGAGGTACGATCAGAGGTTAACATTGGCAATTTGGTATTTGCAGTTCACTGAATCAATCAAAATCAGAATAAGGGAAGATTAGATAGGGTAGAGTTGGGACGGCAACTAAGCTACCATTTTTTACGGTAGAAATAATTCTATTTGCATCAGATGGAAAAAAACCAGGATCGTATTTTAAGTCTGGAAAAGTTTTTCGTGTTTCAAACAGATGTGTGCCTGCGGTCAGAAATTGCCTTAAGCAACTGATTCCATTTGACAAAACATTTTCGCCAGGCACTGGCCCTGGGAAGTCGTCAGTTATTAACTTTGAAAACGTTTAGTGAAGAATCTGTAGGATAGGGTAGAACTGTAATGTGCCGTCGAAAATGACACGTGTATAGGTGACACGTCATATGCCCCGTATGTTATTGAAAAACACTTTATTGTTCTTGATCTTCGATGCCTACAGGAAGATCACTGGGACAGGCCAAACAATTAAGGCTCAGTTCAAACCATTAAGGCCCGTTTCAAATCGAAAGGTTCCTTTTTAGTATTCCGCACTTTAACCCATACTTGGTACATAACTTGGTGCCATTTTGAAAGTTTTTTTCATGAGTGAAATGAACAAAATAGAGTGGATATTTAGTAACAGCTTTAAGCTGCACAATCTTTCTCCTAAAGCTTTTTGCCAGTGACAGTTTACTGCAAATTGCTTTTAGTGAACTGTTAGCATAAGGAAGGATTTTAAGAAGGGGTTGAAAACAAAGCTTTTTTTATATGAGACAGTTAACTTGTCGTTTCTCTCTTATCGTATATACCGATCAGGAACGTTTCCTCGTTTACTCCAGGCAAACTTATCTGATCAGTGTATGGCGAAAACCGTTAAAAAAAGTAATCGTTTACTTAACACAAGTTTTTGTTTCTGCAATTCAAGAAAAAACAGAATGTTTTAAGCTAGGAAACTGTATCTCTAAGCATCAGTGAATCGACTTGAATCTTAGTATATACTTCTCGTGTAACCCGTTTACGTTCATAAGTTGTTAAGCAGAGGCGTGACTGCTGGGGAAATATGGCCCTGCCCCTGGATTGGTCTTAATTCTCGCTGCTTACTATTTCTGTAAAACTATGCATCCTAAACCTTTCTTTTGCCATCCCGTGAAGTGCACGCTTTTTATAAGTAATGTTTTACAAACAACACAAACCTCTAATGTTTCAATGATAAAATCAGTTGCTATGCAACAGTAGCCTTGCCTGGAGTGATTTAACTTCAAAACAAAAGGGACAACAAGATCTAAAAACGATGCGTGAAGTTGGAAGAATGATAAAAGCATATTGATAGCCACTATTATGGTAGAGGCATAGTTTTAAATAGGGCCTGCTACAAACTGCTGGCCTGCTAAATAAGCGAAAGGTTTTCTTCTTTGTAGAGTTCGGAGATTCTTTATATTGTGTTGTATGCAACGACATTTTTTTGTAGGAATCCTTTTGACGAAGAGTCACGTGGATACACCAGACGTCATTCAAACCAAATTTAGAGCTCCAATCTAGGCTAGCTGAGTGTAGACAAGCACTCATGCAAATTTGTACTCTCTAAAAAGATAATTCGCAAATGACAAACGAGCAAAGAGAGCAGCTGTGAAACGCGGCCACAATGAAGTGTTGTTCTTTTTAAAAAACCCTTGATTAACGATGGTGACTCTCTGTGGCCAGTTGTGATCAAGTGAAATTGACTTCGAATTGTGTGTTCCTATTTTATAAAAATGTTTTGACATGGAAATGGTATTTTGTTGTCAAGGTATTCTATACTATGTATGCTGTAGGTTTTGTTCAGTGTTTACAAATGTTCGACCCGTTATTGTCTCATGGGCATCTTTATATGTGACACCGGTATTACGTTAAACAGGGTAAGAAATCCTTCTTATGCTGTAACTTGTTGCTATATTTGGATTATTAGCCTTAAAGTTGCTGTTAAAAGTACGTGGCTCGTTTGATATTATGGTATCATTTATTCTGTATCTGAACTTCTCTATTTTGGCTTCTGAATGTAAATATATCTGTAGTGAGGAAATTAGAAAAGGTCAGATCCATCCTTTCACGGTCGCTCTTTTATGACTAAGAATTTTATAGGCAGTGAAGGGTGGAAGGGACATCATAAGTGACATCGTGTTGTTATTCGTGTTGGATCATTGTGTCTACATTTATAAATCTGTGGCTGCTTAGAAGGCCTAACGGTTAATTCTGACAACAGATCGACAAATCCCGTAAAAATCGGCTTTACAATGCTAACAAGCGACCGCACGTCAAATACGTGTTCGGCTTCGGTTAAAATTCATGCCACATTATACTGCAAAATAGGGAATTATACTGTTTCCGATTCAAATGATAAGCGGCTGTTTGATTCCAGGGATTTGGTTGTGGATACGCCACTACGAAACACCTATGATAACAACTGCTATCCGCATTTTCTTGACAAGAAATCTTGCAAACTCGAATAACCATATCCTTGCCATAAGATACCTTAGGCAAATTCGACAAGGCAAATCGTACTTTTCCAAATGAGCTTAACAAAATGCTAATGATCAGATGAACACGTTGCATCACATATGTAAGTAGGCCTTTATTTAAGTGCAGGTTCTCAGGTAAGTATGTTAGATGCTTTGACGGCATTATGAACTCGTCTGCAGCATCATGCAAGAGAGTCAATGCACTGTTCGTATACCGTAGAATCTTTCCGTTTGAAATTCTCAAAGAAAACTTTGGTCATGATTTTTGTGACAGTTGTTTTTTTATAGCACAGCAATGACGCACAATGATCAATCAATTGGCGCTTACAATGACACACAGCGATCAAAGTGCGTTAAACCTAAAGGTCGAGTGATAGGTCTGCGTCGTTTTGCCAATGCTTTATGCGCACTTTAATTGCCGTTCAAGTGCATGCCATGTCATTTCACAGGAACTGATTCTGATGATGCAAGTCACTCTCGGTGCCCAGGTTTTGCCACCCCACAACGCCTTTAACCAGAACCATGTTTTCTGGCGCTATACTTTGAAGCTTAGTTACAGAGCTCGTTCCGTTGACATAGTACTACAGCGTAGATTCTGTTAAATTGAATCTCCCCTCCGTCCGTCTACTGCAGGGGTCAGCACAGATCCATGGTTAGCCATTTATATTCACGAACTGCAGAGTACCTTTTCTGCACATACATTTCTGCCTATTTAACCTTCTAACAGAGCTGATGGCTGGCTTCCAAGATGAAATTACCATTTATTGGTCTGAAAAATGAGTACCTGTTGTTTACGTTTTCTTCGGACAGAAAATAGGGATCAACAGATTACGGTAAAAAGGAAATTATTTCCCGTATCATGGAGAAGAGAGTATGAGTAGCTTAAAATACCTTCATACTTTACGCTGTAGTTACTAAACAGACCCTTACTTAGGTCGCACGTGTCATACGTTCCAGGCGAAACGGAAAAGGAGAGCTTTTTAGAGAGAGGACGGCAAATAGAGAAATCATGCTGGGACTGACTTTCATAAATTGAGACTTCCTCTGACCTATTGCAACGTGCCCGATGTGTTGCCTTTTATTTCTAGGGATTTTAAGCGGTTGTTGAGCAAATATATTAAACTACCCATCATACTTGCAGAAAAGGTTAGAAAAACTGGTTGAAAAATTAGCGGAAGTTTCTAATAATAACTAAGCACCCAGGATGCATCACTCGCGGATGTCAATCGGATGTATCCGTTGCTTGGAAAGTCAAAGGAGCGTCATGAATCCCAGGTAAGCTGATGACTGACGTAATTAGGGCCATAACTGGCAGTATAATGCAGGGAAGATCCACAGTTCTTGCATTTTGTAATAACGTCTATTATGCAAGAGGCAATTAGTAGACAAATAAACCTGTAATCGAATACACAGTCGATTTAACATCCATAACCAAAAGTCGAGTAACAATCGGACACTGACTTTGAAACAAATGCTTGCTTAGGTTTTTTCCTCGAGGGAGCTTCGCCCCCGTGTCCCCCCTCCCGCACCTACGGGCTTGAGTGTAAAACAGGACTAGGACCTTGACATAAGGGCTAGAAGATTAAAAGGACGTCACATGGTATAATCTGCCTAATTATTCTGCATATCGGAGCTCTTAGCCTGCATTCCGTTGGCCATATTCCTGTTGGAGGTTGTGCCCCCCCCTCTCCCAACCCCCATCCATCTTGACAACCAATATCAGGTTAACGATTGTCAATATCGCTGCTTGCAGTTTCGATCAATGTTTTCCTCTTTAAATCCTAAAAGACTAGAAAATGGCTGATTGTTTTGGATTCAAACCTATTACTTTATCAAGTTGTTCTCGAAAAGGCAATTTGGCCAACAGAGGAAATTTTGGTTCATGTGAAAGATAGACCCGCTGAAGGAATGCGCTGATCTACTACCATCTACGTTTTAATGCCATACCGATATGATTTAATCCAAAACTTTAAAAAAATCAGAGAAGATACTGGATAGGGTTACCGTTGATGTCTACGCAATAATACTACAGCCCGTATTTATTATAAAACTGAAATGTAAAAAATTGAGTTTGCAAATATAGCAGAAAACACGTTAATGATAATATTAACATTTCAAAAGTTTCTCCAAGGATTTAAAATTTAAAATCTTCTCAAAGAAGCCAAGCAACGTTTGCAGTTTAACTTTATATTCGTCTTACTATTGCACACTTTTTATGGTTCAAAAGGAATAGAAAATGTTGCAATAAAAAGCTTTACTGTAGAATGTGGTTTGGAAGAAACCAATAGGGATCTGAAATGCATTATCGTAGTTACGTTTTCCAAAAGAAATATCTATGCAGGATTTCCACCGGCTGAGCAATCAAGCACGTGTCCTTTTTCGTAGGAGCTAAGATCAACAATTTTTGGCATTTAACTAAGAATAGTTTAACATTGCAGTAGGGGTGTAACTGTTTCGATGTGGGCAATCAATGCAATTCTTGATAGAAAGAAGACAGTGACATAATGACTTGAATAATGACTGTTAGCTACTAGATTAAATATCAAATTATTAGATAGACGTGTATCTTTTATATGCTCCACAAAAATCTGCTTTGACAACCTAGAATGTGCATGTCAAGCTTCATTTGTCCTTACAATTTTTAAGATACTGACAAAACACATCCAGACCATTAAAACTCATCGTCATATTTCAACGAATCCAATCAGATAAGTAGTTGCCTTATCAATAAAAATTTAGATTGATAGATCATGTTTGATTTCAATCGGCATCGACCGCTTTCTGTTGAAGTAAACTCGCTTAGGGTACACAAACCATAGAACGATGGGAGTCCTTGACCTAAATCTTGTCAACGCAGACAGGTGTAAGTCTTGAACTGAGCTGAACTTACATCATTTTATTTAATCTTTCACAGCATCACAAATAAAAATCCTCTAAACACAATTTAATACTTTATTGGCTACGATCGGTTGGCCAAGATAGTAGAACAAATCATTAAGATAAAAGAGAATGTTAGGGTGCACAAATGTGATTTAATTCACCACTATCTGACGAGATCATGCCCTGCACATCGTTGGTCCTCTTTTATTCTCTACTTATTCTCAATCGTCTTCCAAAACAAAAGTTTGTCATTATTGCAAGGCTAACTGCAATGTAATCTTCGTTCTATGAGCTCAATGGCGAATTTCATGAACCACAGCAAGCTTCGCCGGCAAAAGGCAAGGACAGCTGAGTACAAGTCTGCGGTGAGTTCAAGGTTGTTTTCTTAACAATTGAGGATGGATTTCGTCTGCCGTGTACTTACTTATTCAAAAGGCCAGTGACTCCTCTCAGCTATGTTTCTTGTCTATCAAAGGTAAGGAAATGTCAGGACAAAATTCTAATTTGCTCTATTTGTAAGTAAAATTACGGAGAGTAAGCTAGGCTTGGCTTTAGTACCTAAGCAACCTGCACGAATCTCTTCATCAGACTTCGTTGCCAAGTGAGCCGATTTATTATATAATTCAAGAACTGCAGCTTTTTGTCCTCTATTAAATTTCCAAGTTGATCCGGAAGGTAAAGGACTGGCAGATCTGTTTATTTGGTTTTGGCGTAGGGAGATTTTAGAAATCAAGTAGAGATGATAGGCCAGGAATGATTGCGTTTCATAGCATAAATTATACAAGACATTTCCTCTACGATGAGGGCTGATCTCTGTGCTTTGTAATGATAAGAAGATGGATCTTCCGAAATGTCATTGATGAAATAGTGTTTTGGAAGCCTTGAAGTAATGAGGACTAAGATAAAACTACGTGTAGGTGGTACATTTTTTGAAACTTTCGAAGAGTCTCTTCTGCGTTTTCCCAACACCGTTCTCGGAAATCCTACCAAGAGATTTAAATTCTATAATGAAGACCTTGGCTATTTCGAATTCAACAGGAATCCATATATTTTTGATTACGTCTTGTTTTTTTATCAATCAAATGGAATCTTAGCAAAACCTGATTTTATCAGTGATGACGATTTTCAACGCGAATTAGATTTCTTTGGTTTGCTGACGCCAGATACTCCAGAGTCGGCAAAGATGCCTGATAACCGATGCCAAAAAAAGCTATGGAAAGTTATGGAATACCCTGAAACGTCAGTAGTTGGTCGAATCTTAGCTCATTTGTCTGTTGTGATTGTTACTATGTCCACTGTGACATTATGTCTTGAGAGTACAAATGAATATCAACAATCTCTCCAAACTCATGACAAATGGTTTATAATGGAATCGTTTTATGTCGGATGGTTTTCAGCCGAGTATATTGCTAGACTTATCGGTGCTCCAGTAAAGAAAAAATTTCTTTTTTCAGTATTCGGGATTATAGATATTCTGGCCATTTTGCCGTATTTTGGAGCACTGTTATCAAGCGACGAGAGCATCCCAAACAACGGATTTTCATTCATTAGAACCTTACGACTGATTCAAGTTCTTAGAATTTTCAAGATATCGAGGCACAGCAAAAGCATGCGACTATTTGGAAGAGCTTTGTTGTATTGCAAGGGTCAAATGGGCTGTATGATCTTCTTCTTTTTTATTAACTGTCTTTTCGCCGCAAGCGTGATGCATTTTGTTGAAAGAAGCAAAGGATTTGAAAGCATTGTGGACTCCTTTTGGTTCTGTACAATTACCATGACCACAGTTGGGTACGGAGATGTTGTACCTGTTACAGCCATCGGGAAAATAGTAGCCAGTTTTTGCATTGTTGCCGGTATTCTGTCATTGTTTAATTTGTTTATACCAGTTTACCTTTCGTACTTTTCACTGATTTATGAGCTATCTTCGTTTAACCCCAGTGACGAAAA
This sequence comes from Carybdea cf. marsupialis auct. non (Linnaeus, 1758), assembly GCA_010016065.2. Taxonomy (NCBI): domain Eukaryota; kingdom Metazoa; phylum Cnidaria; class Cubozoa; order Carybdeida; family Carybdeidae; genus Carybdea; species Carybdea cf. marsupialis auct. non (Linnaeus, 1758). The sequence continues at coordinate 6,892 of JAAAKL020001550.1, read as the reverse complement.
GGGGAACAATGTGGATGAGGAAGATACGCGCTCGCGCACGGCCTCACATCGATCCATGAGCATTACCAGTACAATGAGTGCACCTACTCGCTGTCATATGGAAGCGGCTAGAGTCAAAGCAAGTGAGGACCAGCATATGAATAGAATTCGTTTAGACTACATTAGGAGAATGTCAGTGAACGATTCACCTGCTTGCAAGACTCGTGATGGGGAAGGTCAGGTTTATCTGCCAGTGCCAAGGGCAGGTCGCTCTGGTTCTGAATTCTTGGAGTTGTTCGAAAATTGTGATTCTCCAATAGCATCACAGGCACTGACCATTCAGCAGCCAGCGATGGCCGTTAAGCGAAAACTATCTAGGGGTTTATTTCATCGAATGTCGTCGACACGAGATAATTCGATTGATTCAACAATTGACCTTGATGCAACGGGTGATACTGAGCGAGTGCATGGCTTTGACTGTGATGTTAATATACCTTTGATTATAGTTGAGGAGTTTTGATAATGGTACCCAATGCAATATCAGCAATTCATACACAGGATATCAACGACGGGAGACTTTGTCTGAAAGTCTTAATTAAGGCATTTATTCCATCCGACATAAAGATTAGAAGCAAATCTAAGCTGAACAGATCTCAGACATTAGAAGGACCTTGTAAAAAACTACATCAACGTACTACAATTTTCAACAGAAGAGAATTAAACGACAAAAATAGTAACAAAAACTGCACATAAACATTTAATGAACTTTGAGGGACACGAAAGCAAGATGTTCTCTCGACCTCTGTCACAACTCGCCCCATGTGCATACAATGAATTACATGAAGTCCATAATTTTAATTTGTAAATTAATAATGTACTGTTGGCATTAATTCTTAATTGCTTATTATCAGCATCAAGTTGCACCTGCAGTAAAGATACATAAACTTGGCATGGGTAGGGAAGAGTGATCTTCAATATGCATCGGCATAGGTAGGTATGGATACGGTAACGTCTATAAAAATCTGGTTTTCGCTTACTTCCTACATTTTAAATTGTGGAATTTCTATCAGGAAATAGATAACAATGAAAAAATGACAGGGATTTATTTTTCCCTATGATAATTACATTCTGTGATTAGTAAATTCAGGTGGCGGCCTAATTGCATGAACTATGTAACATTTAGAGTAAAGGTAATGAACAAGGCATTGTAGAGTACGCAAGTAGAGTCTTAAGGACTCTATCCTCTTATCAGTCGAGTTTTATTGTATGGTTTTAGTATTATGATGCTAAAAGGAAACGTATCAAGTACAGGCAAAGATTATCCATTCCATAAATCATGTTGTTATGAAGTGGAAACTGTTAACTATGGAAAGGTTTAATAGGTAGACAGTTAACACAGGTTACCCAAAGTGAAGCTATGGAGTCACAATTTTATATCTTGATGATAGTCCTCAAACAAAACGCCGTCAAGTGGGAGAAAAGAGTTACAAGCTTAAGTCACCCGTTCTTCTCAATACGGAATGAATAGAGAAAGTTCATTAACAGCATACTTGAGCTGCGGGGTAAACGCTGTTTATTTTGAGATTCTTACATAGGAAGGCTCTGTATTAATTCAGTTTGCTGTACTTAATTTAAAATCAAAATGTTTGTACTTCACTTATCTCACCCCAATAAAAGTTTGTGTAAATGATAACAGTCAAAACAGACTGCACCAGTTGACATAACATGAATACAAACATCAGATAAACGTATCCAGATCGAAGACAAACAGGTGTATGATTAGATCTATGCACTTAATACCTATGCCAGGAATGCAATAAAGGCATTCTGTTATTGTTTCAGTTCTTCCTAATGTTGAATGCGGTAGATCAGAATAGGACGCATATGCCACGTTGCCATGGATATTTCACTAGTGCGATATCCACTTCCAGATAGAATATATTTCTATGAATCCCTGCTCTCTAGCGTTCTACTTCCTGCACTTTATTATCTGGCGACTGTAATCCAACACTATTTGACAACTTTTAAGATGTGATTCTTTTCAAGATATTTCGTATAATCTATCTGTCAAACCATTGCTCTTCTTCCGCGAAGGTCTCATCGCTCCAAGAACAATAAAAAAGTCTAATGTAGTTCGTTGGCCTCACCTTCTGCCATTCAAAAACTAAGTTCTTTTACAAGCCCATAACTGACGTAGTATTTTGTCATTCCTCTGGAATAAGGCATTACGTATTCAGACAAGAGGCAAAAAAGTTGGGTTCATCACTTCCCTGCTTTTAGTGACTCTGGGGCACTTGCTCATGTCATTTGAAAGATAAAAATGAATCGAGAGGACGCCTCCTTTGATTTGTCTCCAACAGAAACGGTAGGGACAGTCTAGAAACTATATTCAACTGGATACAAGAAAAGCCCAATATTGCTTCTTTTGGATAGCAGAAATATCTACTTGGCTTTACGGTGATCATATAATGGCGTTAAACCTTGGTATCGAGTTGCAGTGTTTGCTTATACATCACTACTGGAAAATACTATATCTCTCCCTTGCTACATATATCGATTTACTGCAAAACTTAGAAAACTAGGCAATAAAATTTTTTATACTCATGGCCAATCATCAATTTTTCATTGCAGTATTCAATTAAAAAGAAACCACAATTTTATATTGAATTTAAAATTGCAATTAGTTAGATATGTTTCTACTTTTACAGAGTGGGCAATTTTTTGTGATACCAATGATAGAAAAGCTTCAGCGTAGACCACATCTGTACACAATAACAGACAGGGAGACAGACAGACGCAAACACGCATCAACAACTATAAATATGTAGATGGCAGAAAATGTATATACATGAAGGTATCAACAGTTGTTAGGTGGACCGATAAGCTTTGAGGTTGTAAACGAATCTTTGTAAACAAAACAAATACGACTTAGTGAGTCGCAGTTACTTTTCTTGGTAAAAGAAAAGCCTGTAGAAAATAAAACAAGGATTGATTGAATGGTGAACCGCAGCTTATCCCTCTGAGCTGAAAATGTATATTGTCGCTGTAAATTCAAATATCTTTATAAAAGAATAGACGATTGTACGTTTTCTTCTATAGTAACATCCTGGCAGTGTTCTATAAGAACAGAGATAATACTACTAGTAGCATGATCAAACTGTGATTGTCCAGAGATTGCCTAATTAATATTTTTCTTCCAGCCCTTAGTTGCCAGACCCTCGTTTACCCCCTAACCACGTTGCACCATGGTGTAACTAGTGGATACAGAATATCACCAACCCATCATCATCTGTCGTTAAAACATCGTCCCATTGTTAAGACTATCTTGTCTCTATATGAAAAAACCACGAGAGATTAAATATTTGAAGCTACTTCAAAGGACAAGAATTATGGTAGACTTGAACGCTAGAGGCAAATCAACTGGGGATACTTTGAAAGAAGGTTTAACATGATATATAGGTAGGAACTATCAAGAGATGAAGATGATAATGACGTATGGAAGTCTTTCTTCGTCAAAATGCCATTTGAAGAAACGAGTTTGAATTGAGTAATTATCAAATATTGACGACTCCTCATTTAAACCAAGTGTTGTTTTCTGACGTTTGAAAGGATTTGAATATAGAGAGTTTTTCTTCGGAACACAAAGATTTATCAACTACTATCTCATAATTAAAGATAACGGATGTTTGACATTAATTCCTTTTGTAACCCTTTCAATTCCTACTTTTATCAAATCCTGTACTTAAGTAACTGACGTCAGTATCATACACCTTGTAGCCTCGCTTTACGAACGAGACATTACCATAATTATAAGATAAAGATTCCGAATGCTTTTCATTAGTCAATAACTACTACTATCTATCCATATTCTTTTACAAAGGGACTCAATGAACTAATTACACCAAATGAATCAACCCACAGGTGAAGTAGCCGGAGGAAAGTGGGTGGCAACCCCCCTATCGTGCTCATGCATCTATCTGTCTGGCAAAGTATAGATAGAAATCCACAACGTACTTGAGCAAAACCCGTAGCAGTTTAAGACCTCTATGCAAACTTTTTAATCACAAATTTATTTTACAGCTTCGTCCCTTCCAAGTAACCCAGTTGTATTCTCCCTCCATGAATACACTTTCAAGTTAAAGTCAATCTAGTGAAAGCACAATCGTTATACTTTTCATGCCGAATTATTTTATTCTGATCCTTGCTCGTTTCGCCTGTTTTTAATAGTTACAGTAGGTACCCATACTGCATTCTAAACTTGGATTTCTATACAACGAAGAATGTATGACTGAAATTTTCTTCAGTTTTCGACAATTACAAACAATTCACAATTATATAGGGGTCATGGTGGTTGAAAACTGTTGGTGGTCCATCCTTTGCATTTTTGCACAAGAATATCATTCACCCCTGAACATCGGTGTACTGGGAGACACTGTACTCTCCAACTTCATGAAACTCAAAACTTGGGCAAAACTGATCTGCAATTTTCCGTCAAAAAACCAATAATAAATTCCGACATACCGACGTTCAGTTATTGTACTGAAGAAAAATATAACTTGAAACTACTGAATTTAAATTTGCCTAAGACTTAAAAGGTTCAAGATAAGAAACAATTATTAGCATACAGCATACTTCTCATCATGAACTCCTCTCTACGTCTGATAAACCAAACCCTCTTTTCACTGAGTTGAAACCCTTCTGATTGTTCCAAACATTCCTGTCTCATCCAGTCCATTCAACTGTATGCCATGGCAGCTCCTGATTTATTTAATCTTCTCTTCTATTCACACTACATGCCAATCGTTCACTATGTTATTGGTATTAACCTGGGTTCTTGGTATGAGCCACCTGTCGCATAACTAATGTATGATAATCCAGACCTTAAATCTACACCACCGTTGATTAAAAACACAGACAGGGAAACTGAGGCTCGATTCGTAACAAAACAACTGTGACGAGGGACGTTGGCTAGGCTTAAATGAAACAAACATTTAAAGAGAATGAGAATTACAGGAATCAGTTGTTCGATCGATGGCTATCAATCTGCTGATATTTAAGGATAAGAAAAATATAAAAAATCCTAGACAAACCTAAAAAGATGCGTTTAAAAAGCTGTTATATCGATTTCTTTGACGCAGTAAGTGTTTACCAAAATCACTAAGGTGATCATCAGGAGAGATGTGATGATGTAGTCGACACGTAGGTTTACTACAACAACAATCTCAGTATCTATAGATACGCCAGTAAAGTCTGCCTACGGCGGCCCACGCTCGTTTTGGGTCGCTTCGCTCACAAGGGTTCGTCGAGAAGATTTTAAAAGCTTCTTTTTGCATTTTTAAAAGCTTTTCCAAGTTGTATTGTCACAATTGTCTGTTATAATTGAATGAAATCATAATTGTATATTTATGGTTTTAAGCAATTATAAATAACGTGGAAGGAAAAATGAATAGATAATACGAAAAATCGAAAAATGATCAAAAAAAATGTCCAAGGTATTCCAAATTTAAATAGTACTTCTGGAACGCGTACCCATAGGTAGCAAAAATGCAAAATACGCCGAGCCGTTGAGGAGGAGTTATCCATGAATATTTAGAAGAATATTAATAAAAACTGAGATTTATAAGTAAATAAGATTAGAAGCAACGCATTTTTAGTGTCCCATCCCTGTAGCAAATTTACTTAAAGACTTAATCGAGCACCAGGTCGAAATCTGTTGCATTTAAATTAAATAGCCTTGATAGTCCTTGCTGCAATTCTACATTTTGGAAACACATCAAGGGAACACTGGTACACACAACGTACAGAGCACTTGACACGTGAACGGTGCTACTTTCCATGTCACTCTTGCATCTCAAATAGAGCCACCAAAGATTGTGCGAACTTACTTTGCTGAGGCTTTGGAATATTGATTGGCATAATGTCACATTAGATACAAGGAAAAGCTAATTGGCAGAGAAATCCAAAAGGCAGACTAGCAATTCACTGCACATAAGAGGAAGTAAGGAACGGCATTGCCATAACATTTCAGCAGTGTTGTCTTTGGAACAAAATGTTTATTCTGATAGAGAAGCAGAGTCTAAGTGTATGCAACTGGAGTTAAGGGCAACACTCGTTACATAATACAACCTCAAAACTTTGCCAGTGTCCACTTGTTATTCTCCCATAGTAGATAACAACACAGCAAAATCATCGGCAAACAGCTGACCAAGGATGTTACGTGTACAAAGGCGGATCTTAATAAGTACTCAGGCAAACGCACTAGCAATCACGGAATGTATACTTTGCGTCAATGAACGTGAATGCACATAATGATGGCGGGGGTCAAACCCGGAACCTCGTGCACTAAATAGTGTAATAGTTAAATCGACAATCTGGGAGGTCAATCCCAAATTTTCACCATAAGAAGCAACCTACTCTTTTCTTTTTTACTTTTTGCTTAATCAGAGCCGAACAACGTCTATGTGCGCGTTTAAAACTGTATGTGCGTTTGTGTATCTGTGTGTGTACCTGTACGTATATGTGCTTGTGTTTTTGTTTCTGTGTGCGTCGGTGTGTATGTGTGTATGTATATGTGTGTATTACTGCATCTCTGTGTGTGTGTGTGTATGTCTATGTGTGTGTTTATGTGTGTGTTTATGTGTATGTGAGTATGTCTTTGTGTGTGTTTATGTGTATGTGAGTATGTCGATGTGTGTGTTTATGTGTATGTGTGTATGTATATGTGTGTATTACTGCATCTCTGTGTGTATGTGTGTATGTCTATGTGTGTGTTTATGTGTACATGTGTATGTATATGTGTGTGTCACTGCATCTCTTTGTGTATGTCTATATGTGTGTTTGTGTGTATGTGTGTATGTATATGTGTGTGCTTGTGTGTATCTGTATGTGTATGTGTGTGCGTTTGTGTATCTGT